>JASANB010002211.1:0-167953 GCA_030248155.1 Sabatieria punctata
GGGTTCGGCCAAAGATGACGTCACTTTTGGGTTTTAGAGAAATTTTGAGAAATTAGCCTTAAAAAACGCTATTTGAAAGGCATTCTTAGGTTCAAGTGAGCAGTTTTGAAAGTAGTGTGAGGAGTGTCTGGTTGGATTCTGACTAGGACCTACCTAGAAATGATCACTAACTACAAACTAAAAGACTACTAACTACCTGACTTTTGGTAAAAATGGAGACTACAAAGTAACTCTAACACAACCAAATTCGTCTGACTACATATTGACCACTAACTACATATTTTTTCGTCCCGAGTTTGTAGTCTCAAATCTTCAAATATGCACTGGTTGTTTACAGTTATTTTAGGAAACAGTTTAAGTGAAAATTTTACAAAAATCAGGAAAATTTTCTATTAATCACAGAAATTACAAACATTTCTTGGCATCTTAGTTCATTGAACATCAATTTAGTTTAAGTATTTGTACTGCAATTATATACAGGGTCTGCCAAAAAACAACCCAGCAGATTTTTCGATGTAGCAACCGCAAATCTCAACCGATTTGAATGAATCCTCTTTTAAATGAAAGATAAATAAATCCTTCAAAGATTGCTAGAAATTTTTCATTAATTTACTCTGCCTAAGTTCCTGAGACATTGGCTCTCAAATTCAAAACAGTGAGTTCTAGCAAGTGATCAAGAGGGATTTTTTATTATTCTGCATACTTCGTAATAAAACAGATTCCTGCTACATGCTAAGGGCTCTTGGAAGCTTACCAGGTGACACAGAAACGTGGTTTACTTCAACACTAAAAGTATCATTAGCTTTAGTAGATAGGAATTTGCTTTATTATGAAACGGAGTCGCTCTTTTTCTTTGCCAAAATCTGTTTCGATTTAGAAGGTACATATCTCAAGAACTAAAACTGTGAATCCTCAAATAAAAAAATTGTACCAATCTTTGAATAATTTATCAGTCTTTCATTCAAAAAAGGATTCATTTAAATCGGTTTGGATTCATGGTTGCAAAAGAAAAAATCTCCTGGTTTGTTCATTATCACTCGTGTTATTCATTGTCATGCAATCTCTATTTTGACTTTGAGGACACATACCTCTGGAACTAAGCAGGCTGAATTTAATAAATGTTGCTTCAGTCTTTGAAAATTTATAATTTTATCTTTCATTTAAAAAATGAATTCATTCAAATCGGTTGAGATTCCACGATGTTGCTACAGCAAACAAAAATCTACTGGGTTGTTTTTTGGTGGACCCTGAGGTGCATAAATGACAACTCCTTAGGTCCTCGATTATGATTTAAAGGATAGAATTGTCCACCACTATAGACGTAACAGAGGACGAGTCTGCCCTTCCTGGAAGAGCCAGACCTTCTAAGCGGAGACCCTTGAATCGATTTTTTCCGATCCTGCTCTGCAAGCCATTTTTTAGCAAATTTTTGCGATTTTTTAGAATTTAACCACGAAAATTAATAAAATCGACTCTAAAATCGAAGTGGCTTTTTTTAAAAGAAGCATTTCAGCCCAAATTAGCGATATTTTGTGAATGTAATTACCATTTTTTGAGAGTTTTTATACCCACTCACCTCCCCCTAAACTGATGACGTCATTTTGCCACAGCTTCCAGGACTACAAATCCACCCCTAACCACTCACTACAAACTCGATCGTGAGCGTGATTTGACTTCTACTCACTAACTACAAACCGAGAAGCCTGAAAGTTTGGACTACTAACCACTAACTACAAACTAAAATTTGGTAATGAACTAGGTCTAATTCTGACCAACAAGTGCGAGAAAATTTTGAAAAATTAACTTTAAAAAATGCGTTTAAAACGTATTCTTGTCCTCATTAGAGCCCTGCATAGGCGCTCGGTAGAGAATTTTGGCTTGGTTGTTCCGGTTGGAGCCTGCCTGGGATGGATAGGGTTACTTTTTTAAAATCTAGGTTGTGCTTTTAGCCAAAACAAGCTTTTCTTTAAATCACTTTTATGTTTAGATTTGTTGCGTCATTAGAAATGTTTCTTTTGTACGTACTGTGCGTAGTACTCGCACAAGTGATTTTGCAAAGATCTTCGGCGATTTTACCTCTCCCAGAACGGGGTCGGGCCGTCCGGCGCCAAATGTCAACCGGGCGGAGTCGAAATTTGATATTCCAGGCCAGGCTGTGAAAAAGGAGGCACCCCGTGCAGGGCTCTAATTTTGACACCTTTTGTAATGAATTCTCCGTTTTCTCTTATTTTTGACACGTCTTTTTCTTAGTTCCTTCACAAGAAAGGATAATAACCGCGCCATGGCTTTTTCACTGAATTTTGATAAATTAGTAGGTTTTCGAATTTTTTACTTTGATTTTCTTAAAAATAACCGGAAATCTTCTTATAACAAACTGTTTCTAAATACGGGAAAATTTTATCTCTCCCGAAACGGGCCAGGCCGTCCGGCGGCAAAATGTCATTTGGGCGGACTCGAAATTTGATATTAAGCCAGGCCGTGAAAAGAGGCACCATGCACAGGAGGGCTCTATTTAGATACCTTTAGTAAAGTTTTTCTTATTTATTGACAGGTTTTTTTCTTTCTGCACCAAAAAAAGGTGTGCGTACTTACCTTACTTGGATACCTTACTGTTTTCAACATATGTAGTTCATATTAACTGTGTCGATGGCTTTTTTCACTGAATTGTGATAAATTAGCAGATTTTCGAATTTTTTTCTATAATTTTCTTAAAAATAACGGGAAGTCTTCTTAAAAGAAACTGTTTCTAAATACGGGAAAATCTAGAGGAATTTAGAAGAATAACTAGTAGAAGAATCTAAGAACTACTGTCCCAAAATTTGCTCATTTTAATGCAGAAATTTTTGCAAATTCGGGGGGGGGTTGGAAAAAAGTGACCTCATTTTTTCGATTTTAGAGGGGGGGGTTTGGAAAATGACGACAACCGATGACAAGGGGGGAGGGGGGTCGAAAAATGGCCAAAAATCGATGACGTCACTTTTGCACGGCCCCTAACAGTGCTGTTAGAATGCTGAAAGTGTTTAAGGTGCAGTGAAGTGAGAAGTGGAGTGGAGTGGAGTGGAGTGGAGTGGAGTGGAGTGGAGTGGAGTGGAGTGGAGTGGAGTGGAGTGGAGTGGAGTGGAGTGGAGTGGAGAAGGAGAAGGAGAAGGAGAAGGAGAAGGAGAAGGAGAAGGAGAAGGAAAAGGAGAAGGAGAAGGAGAAGGAGAAGGAGAAGGAGAAGGAGAAGGAGAAGGAGAAAGAGAAGGAGAAGGAGAAGGAGAAGGAAAAGGAGAACGAGAAGGAGAAGGAGAAGGAGAAGGAAAAGGAGAAAGAGAAAGAGAAGGAGAAGGAGAAGGAAAAGGAGAAGGAAAAGGAGAAGGAGAAGGAGAAGGAGAAGGAGAAGGAGAAGGAGAAGGAGAAGGAGAAGGAAAAGGAGAAGGAGAAGGAGAAGGAGAAGGAGAAGGAGAAGGAAAAGGAAAAGGAGAAGGAGAAGGAAAAGGAGAAAGAAAAGGAAAAGGAAAAGGAGAAGGAGAAGGAGAAGGAAAAGGAGAAAGAAAAAGAGAAGGAGAAGGAGAAGGAGAAAAAAAAGGAGAAGGAGAAGGAGAAGGAAAAGGAAAAGGAAAAGGAGAAGGAGAAGGAGAAGGAGAAGGAGAAGGAGAAGGAGAAGGAGAAGGAAAAGGAGAAGGAAAAGGAAAAGGAGAAGGAGAAGGAGAAGGAAAAGGAGAAGGAAAAGGAGAAAGAAAAAGAGAAGGAGAAGGAGAAGGAGAAGGAGAAGGAAAAGGAGAAGGAGAAGGAAAAGGAAAAGGAAAAGGAGAAGGAGAAGGAGAAGGAGAAGGAGAAGGAAAAGGAGAAGGAAAAGGAAAAGGAAAAGGAGAAGGAAAAGGAGAAGGAGAAGGAGAAGGAGAAGGAGAAGGAGAAGGAAAAGGAGAAGGAAAAGGAGAAAGAAAAGGAAAAGGAAAAGGAGAAGGAGAAGGAGAAGGAAAAGGAAAAGGAAAAGGAAAAGGAGAAAGAAAAAGAGAAGGAGAAGGAGAAGGAGAAAAAAAAGGAGAAGGAGAAGGAAAAGGAAAAGGAAAAGGAGAAGGAGAAGGAGAAGGAAAAGGAGAAGGAGAAGGAGAAGGAGAAGGAGAAGGAGAAGGAGAAGGAAAAGGAAAAGGAAAAGGAAAAGGAGAAGGAGAAGGAGAAGGAGAAGGAAAAGGAGAAGGAGAAGGAGAAGGAGAAGGAAAAGGAGAAGGAGAAGGAAAAGGAGAAGGAGAAGGAGAAGGAAAAGGAAAAGGAAAAGGAGAAGGAGAAGGAGAAGGAGAAGGAGAAGGAGAAGGAAAAGGAGAAGGAGAAGGAGAAGGAGAAGGAGAAGGAAAAGGAAAAGGAAAAGGAAAATGAAAAGGAAAAGGAAAAGGAAAAGGAAAAGGAGAAGGAGAAGGAGAAGGAAAAGGAAAAGGAAAAGGAAAAGGAGAAGGAGAAGGAGAAGGAGAAGGAAAAGGAGAAGGAGAAGGAGAAGGAGAAGGAGAAGGAGAAGGAGAAGGAGAAGGAGAAGGAGAATGGGCTACCTGTTACATACATGTATGGGCTAAACATGTGGCTCTGACTAGACACACGATTGCCTGGGACGGAATGGCGATCATTGAATCTGATTCTGATACTACCAGACGACAGGCAAAGGAATCCCTCTTCATTCTCCGAATCGAGTTCCCAGAATCGCTAGAAGCTGACATTGATGCACTATTGTAGGTCGCTTGAATTGACTAGATATGCAAATTTTGCCTCATAATACTACCAAGGCAGTTGGCCGCTTGTCAACAGCTTCTGGGCAACTGAACGGTAAAAAAATCTTATAGTTCCTGCCACACAGAACAGTCGCTTCAGAAATGTTGAAGGCTTGCTTTCTGTGCTGCACCAAATGTAGATAGCATTGGGCCATTCATTTTATGTCTTCAGCTCCCTCCAACTCTTTTTTCGATAAACAGCACAGCCATCTGCTTTAAAAGAGACAGCAGCATGCAATTCTGCGTGTTTTCTAGGACTGACTGCTGAAAAACTTGGTGGCGTGTACTTTTCAAGTCCTTCAACGCTGTCATGCGATATTGTGTGCAGTCAATTGAACAAAACCATGATTGATTTTATTTACTTCAGTGCTCAGCATTTCAATGTTCAGTCATTGCTGCACAACACGCTTCAGCTTAACGATCGCTTTTCCAAGATAAGTTTGGAAAAAGGCTCTTCTATAGCTTTTGGCGAAAACCACATGAAACAAGATGGCACCAGAGCCATTAAGAAAGACCCCTACAGGGCCCAACGCTGTCTCTATAGCTCTTGCAAAAACCCACACAGGTTGCGACACAAAACGATTTCCAAAACTACTGTGCAGGATCGAGCTGAAATGACCAACTAGAAAAAGGCTCATCATAACGAAATTCAACAAGACAGTGCCAATAAGCAAACTATGCTTAGCTTTTTCTCTCTTCTTCTTTTCCTGCAGACGTAACTGCGACACAGTTGTTAAGCTTTTCCTGAACACATGCATGTACATGAGGGCCATCGTAAATTGTGCAGCTAGCAAAACGACAAACAAGACTGATCGGTACAGTTCTCTGTATCCTAAAAGGATACTGAAAGCTAAGCTATTCCTCGTTATGCCCAAGTATTTGTAGACAGGAACAAGTTTGACCATAAAGAAAGCACAAACTGTAGTAGCAAACAAAGAAAACAAGATCATAGCTGCTAAAATCTTGCTAAAACGTTTCCGATGCTTCATGGCGTGGTACTGAAATGGCCTAGCTATAGCTACAAGTCGGTCGTACATCAGTGCTGCAAGCAGAAATTGATTAAGCAATTGAAGAAAATCGGCCGGCAGGTTCTCAATTTCACTTGTGGTGGTGATGCTCTTATCAAGCCAGCAACTAAACTTTCTCCAAACTGAGTGAGAAAAAAACGAACTGTGCAAACTGAAAGCCACTTCCAACAACAAATCAGTTACTATCTCACTGAGATGCAAATAAAGTGCTGTCCCAGGATCTAAACCTTTTAGCGTGTGTTGCATTATGCTCAGATTTAGTGCACTTAGAAGCAGACTTAGTGGGATAGCGATATAGCGGCCAAACAGAAAATAGATTGGTTTCAGCACTTCCTCCGCTTTGCAGAGTAAGCCAGAACAAATAGCGAAGTACCTCCCATAAATGATTTGAATGTATTTCATTGTATAGTACTCGTCCCAAAACCGCAGGTCCCAGTATTGATAGAGACCCACACTGCAGCTCTTCAACTGGTCTAATCCAACCTGGTATGCAAATCTGGCTTCAAAGTACTGCCAGGGCAGTTGGTCACTTGTCATCAGTTCTTGGAGATGATCACGTATGAAGGTGATTTCAAAGTTTCTGCCACAGCGACTGGCCGCTTCAGATAGATTAAAAGCTTGTTTTCTCTGCTGCACCAACTGCAGATAACATTTGCTACTTGACACACGTTGTACCCGACAATTGACCACTTGAACAGTAGTCAGAAGGAGGAGAACAGAGAAGAGCAGGGACTCCATTGTCTAGCCTACTCTGTCTATGTCCTGCAGCAAGCAAGGTTGATTGCATCAGATGCAAAAACCAGTCACACGCACTTTTGCATGTCAATCATTGCAGCAGCTGATAAACCTAAATTGCTTGCCTAGTATTCTTTCTTTGTATTGTCTGACACAAACTGGAGCCATGGCACAGTTAGCCGTTTAGATGGATCAGTAAAATCAGCTCATCGGTCGGTCGGTCGGTCGGTCGGTCGGTCGGTCGGTCGGTCGGTCGGTCGGTCGGTCGGTCGGTCGGTCGGTCGGTCGGTCGGTCGGTCGGTCGGTCGGTCGGTCGGTCGGTCGGTCGGTCGGTCGGTCGGTCGGTCGGTCGGTCGGTCGGTCGGTCGGTCGGTCGGTCGGTCGGGTCGGTGGGTCGGTCGGGTTGGTGGGTCGGTCGGTCGGTCGGTCGGTCGGTCGGTCGGTCGGTCGGTCGGTCGGTCGGTCGGTCGGTCGGTCGGTCGGTCGGTCGGTCGGTCGGTCGGTCGGTCGGTCGGTCGGTCGTTCGGTCGGTCGGTCGGTCGGTCGGTCGGTCGGTCGGTTCTACACCGAGTACGGTGGTTCACCAAGTTCAGCCCAAAGATTACCTTGTTCATGTCTATAACAAAAAAGATACAGTATCAACTCATTTAAAAATGCTAATTTGTAGGCCATTTGTTACCATCTGAAGAAAGGTCAACTCAGTTTGGACTGACACGACCCAGGTTTTGAGCTGTTTTTTTTAGAAATTGAGTATTGATTTTAGCAAATTTATATTTAATTCATAGCAAATAACAAATTTGTATAAAATTAAATTTTAGAATTTGGGCACCAAGCAAATTTAAATAGGCTGTTATTTTCTTCTGTAGGCTGAGCAAGCAATTTAATAATTATATAATTTCAAAATAAGTTTAGAGCACTATACATTATTGAAATGGTAGAAATATGTACAAGTGCAGCGAAGCAGTGTCTGATTGCCCCTGATTATTAGAACCTCAAATGATTTAAAGGAAAATACTTTTCCAGCTGCCACAAGGACCCACATGCAATTACATATAGCTGTTCCTCAAAGACCCACATGCAATTGCATGAAGCTGTTCCCATTTCAAGCAAGCGAATAAGTCTTCTTATCCAAAGCACCCAAGATGAGACAGGAGAATGATGATTCTCTTCTATTCGCTCTCATTTCTGACAGCCATCCATTTGGTCAATAGCAACCGGCCAGAACAACTGAAGCGGAACCAGTGTTATTTGCAGTTGGTGCAGAGCAGTAAACAAGCTTTCAATCTTTCTGAAGGACAGGTTCTCTGTGGCAGGGATTGGAGACTTAAGCAAGCTCAGGAGCTGCTGGATTCGGGTCAACTGCCCTGGCAGTAATACGAAGCAAAATTTGCATACAGCGTCATCACTTCTAGCCGTAGACGCGCGCGCGTGTGCCGTGAGTCTGTTGGAGTACTGGGACCTCAAGTTTTGGTCGGTTTTCTATGAAATGAAATATTCGCTTATGCATATTGGTAGGTACGGTGATATTTGCTCTTACTTCCTCTGCAAGTTAGAGGAAGTGCTAACACCACTCTACTTTCTCTTCAGCCGCCATTCCACTTAGTCTGCTGCTAAATGCGTTAAATCTGAGCATAATCCGACAAGCTTTGACAGGGCTGGAACCGGGTGCAGCGCTTTATCTGCATCTCAGTGAGATAGTAACAGACTTATTGCTAGAACTGTGTTTTAGCTTGGATAACTCATTCTTTCTTCGTTCATTTTCCCGGAAGCTTGACTGCTGGTTTGATGCCAGTTTCTATGCCACTAGAGGGTTTGATAAACTACCATCTGATTTTTTTCAACTGCTTAACCAGCTTCTGCTTGCTGCACTAATGTATGACAGAGTTGTAGCTATAGCCAGACCATTTCACTACCATGCGATGAAGCATCGCAAACGCGCCAGCAAAATTCTAGCAGTTTCGATCTTGTTTTCCTTCCGTTGGCACTGTGGTTTGTGGGTTTTTTGATTTTCGGAGATTTCGTATTGCGAGATTTTTTGGTCTTCAGTGCAACACCTTGGCTTACGGGCTGCTTAAAATATTTAGAGAGATCTTTCAAACTATCGTCTATGTTTCCTTGTTGGTAGCACAGTTTTCGTTGGTTTGGATTTACATGTATTGGATGCACAAAAACGCTAGCACTGCGTCGAATACTAACCAAAATGAAAGAAAGCAACGAGAGAAAGCTAAACGCAAGCTGCTTGCCGGCACTGTGTTGTTGAATTTATTCATGATAAACTTTTTTGTCATTGGTAACTTGAAGAGCATTTTCGTTTTGTTTTTGAGAACTCGCAATTTTGTGCGAGTTATTTTATCTGTTTCGGTAAAGGTTTTTGGTCCTGTAGCGGCCTTTCTCAACGGTTCTGGCTCGATTTTATTCCATGTGCTTTTCTCGAAAACTTACAGGAAAGCCTTTTACAAGACGTTTGTAGGAAAATCCATTCTTAAACTCAAACCAGCATTTGTGCAGGGATGAATGAGAACCAATAGCCTGGAAATGTTGGAATTAGACTGTAACATGCAGGGTCCGTAAAAAAGCCGGCAGATTTTTACTGTAGCAGCTGCAAATCTCTACCGATTTCAATGAAAAGGAAAGATAAATAAAGTTCTTGAAAGATTGACGAAAGTTTTATTAAGATGCTCTCCTAGTAATCTTAAAATATCCATATCTTCAAAACTTCAGACTTTACACGCAGTGTACTTTCGTTTCCTGACATTTTCAGTTTGAAAAATTGGTATAAAAATATGACATCTTTAAAATTTTGTGGAATTCAACTGAAAATTTTGCATACTGTAGTTTGCCTAAAAATTGCTCTCGATATTTGAGCCTATTGAGTAAGTCCAATAAAACGGAACAGGTTCAAGTCCGGCTGAAATAAAATACAGTAGGTTCAGTCAGGTTCAGGTTCAAGTCCACAAATTTCAGGTTTAAAAACCTATTAATAGATCCAGGTTCAGTCGGACTTGCCAACCCAACAGTAATGCTTTGTGGAGGGGCTTCGGTGCAATGGAAGATCCAGTCGGTTCCCATTTTACCTACTCGCTGTCACCAGCTTTCGCTGGCCTCGGGGGAGCGTTGTGTTGTGCCAACAACTTGACGCGTCGAGAGGATGAGCGCACAACGTCGCGCACGGTGGCTATGCGGTCACAGCCACTACAGAAACTGTGCCAGCTCAGTGAATATCTCGCTAACCAGCTACGATCTGGAAGACCAGAGCGAGAAAGCCCATCGAACCAGCTACGAAATCATTTGCAACTCATAACACTAGCTTAAGAAACGAGCGAAGAGTGTTCGTTTGAATGGAGGCTACTGTTTCCCAGTTAATTAATTTTCTAATTAACTTGCTATTAACTTGCTTTAATTTATTTACTAGCTATTTACTTGCTAGACACTGCAATTTCAAATTTAATTTGATATTAACTTGCTATTTGCTAGAAATTTGCTATCTATTTGCTATCAATTTGCTAGAATTTGCTACAAATTTTTCGCACAATCAAATGATGCCTGCGAGATTATCCGATTATAAGATGACCATAGTGATAGTTATTACTAGATAGATAATGGTTTTCAAAAGGGCGTCAAAAATTACCAATTTGGGCTAGTTTCTTGTTTGTCTTGTAAGGGAAAACTCCGGTACCGTTAAAAATCAAAACTATACATTGTATCTCAGTTTCAACAAGCTGAACAATCAAAACAGCAAAAAGAGAAGCACCAGCAACTCTACATAAGTTTATGCCTAACATGAACACATTCACATTCATTTCAGTTTTCTATTTGCCGAATCTACTGTCAGCTTAGAGACTGACTATCTCCCATACGTACTTGGCTATTAGCCCTACTTTAGCTATATGTGTAGCGTAATCAACCTTGGGTCCTTGACCAACCTGGCCGCACATTAGCTCCCAGGCCAACCTCGGAAAGATAGGGATAGTGGATGAATATGTCTGAAGCTAGTAAATTCCTAGCAAATTTCTCGCTCCCTCAATCCGAAATAAACTAGCTATTTATTTGCTAGGCGGCGCTTTGCCAAAATAAACTTGCTATGAATTAGCTATTTGCTAGCCGATTTCGCCCAAAAATTAATTAACTTGCTATTTGTTATTAACTTGCTGGGAAACAGTAATGGAGGCTGTCAGACCCCAGAAAATGACACTAAAAATTGTTGCCGACCCAAATTTGGGGCTGTAGCTTACCGTTGCTAAGTAAATTATAATTTTAATTCTAATTAAATTGTTTAGAAATTTACTAATACAAGTAAATTATATGGTAAGTAAATTATAATTAAATTAAATTTCTACAAGAACAGGGAAAGTTAATTATAATTATAATTTGTAAATTATACTTACCAAAAATAATTTACTTAATTTACTTAAAATATACTTAATTTACTTACACAAACCAAGCTATTGCTGAACCTTTTTGGCAGCATGCAAGTGCTGCGTGAGCACAGCACCTGCTTTTCGGTATCTATACCTTTCAATGGTAAAGCATACTACTGTACAATTTTCCGCCCGCCCGCCCACCGCCTTTTGTCTTTGCGCTTGTTTCTCTTAATCTCCCACAAAACAATCTACTCCAATTTATCCACCGAGCTAAGAGTGCCTATAGGTACTTTTCAACCATTTTTGCTATGCGATAGCATATGTTCAGTCTCACAGGCATTGTCTTTATCTGTTGTGGACGCAAGCAGAAACTGACTGGAAAGCCACTTAAGATTGGGGCTTTCTTATTAAAATTCTGACGAACTGTCATTATTACTATTGAAAGACACGGGCTATCATTTCGGTTAGGGGTGATAAATTTTCAAAATCTGAGGGGCTGGCTGGAGGTGGTAGCGGCGGCTGATGAGGTGAGATGGTAAGCCAAAAAGTCCGATTTTTCGCTAGAATCAAGGTTTTTTGGCTTTTTCCTTTAAGGTTGAAATAAGCTAGTCTGAGCTCATTCACACCTAACCTAGGCATACTTTTATCATAACATTATTCCAAAAAAATCGTGAAGGGGTAGCAGTAGCCTGAGGAGGGGTAGGTCAGAGCCTGCGAGGGTAAACCCCTCAGCCGCCTTTGTCTATGTCTGTTGTTGACTCCACCTGTGACACCCCGGTTTGGTTTTCATTCTAGATAACTGTTATAGCATCCTTGCTTAGTTGGAAGCAAAGCTGAAGATGGTAGCCTCCAAAATCAGGCCTATTTTAAATATACTTAATATACTTAATTTAATTAAATGTGGTAAGTAAATTATAATTAAATTAAATTTCTCTCAGATGTGGTAAGTAAATTATAATTTAATTATAATTCTCTGGGCATGTGGTAAGTAAATTTTAATTTAATTATATTTAAAATAAATTTACTTAGCAACAGTACTGTAGCTCCGGTTCCAGGGGGTTGCTAGTTGCCGGGCATGCACCGTTGGTCTTCGATTGTGCTCTATTTTAACAGTTATTAATATCAGCCAGATCTGTGAGATGACCGTGCGTACTTGCCATCTCTAAGCTGACTTTCTAGCAAAATGCATCTCAAAAAATCTAAAGATCGCCGGCACAGTTGGTGTAGTGGTTTAGGCCACATGGCCACTGTGCGCGACGTCGTGCGCTCATCCACTCGGCGGGGCAAGTTTTTTGCTGCAAAGAGTTGGTCGTCGGCATAAAGCTCCACCCAGGCCACCGAAAACTGGTTACAGCGAGTAGGTAAAATGGGAACCAACTGGATCTGCCGTTGCACCGAAAGCCGCTCCAAAAAGCATGCCGCGTTGGAGGGAAGATCAATGACGCCAGGGGCTGTCTGAGAAACCAGCAACAAGGCCTATACCGGTTTAGTGCCACTGGCCGGGCGGCCGTTGGGAGCTGACAGCACCATGACGTCACCACGCCAGGCACTCTCTTACTACCTGGCGCCCAACAGCATGGCTTGAGTGGCTTGGCAGTGAAAGAAGGGCAAACGTCCGAGATGACGATAACAGGGGTAATGAAATGGACCGTGCAGGTCTGATCATAGGGCTGTACATCGTACAACCCCCCCGCCAGATCGGATCGGATCGGATCGGAATCTAAAGATCAGATAGGATAGGACCATTTGGTGGCGAGGTGTTTCTGCTGCTATCAAAGTTTTCCCTGAAAGGACACCAAATTCCCTATCTTTTCCCTGATACCCTGACTTTTTTAAATTCCCTGATTTCCTAGGTCCCGCTCGAACCCTGTTCCTCCCTGCACTTTGCTATCTTGTTCATGTTATTATGTATATTCCGTATGCTCATATGTCTGCAGTAAACATTCATTCATTCATTCATTCATTCACTATTACATCGCGCGTTCAAATCAATAAAGGAACGAATTCGAAACAAACAACGATAAAAGCTGGCAGAAAAGTTTGGTACTTCAAGCATATACAGAGTACAGAGACAGACTGTCGTACAACACAGCAATTTTCGGAGCTTGAAAAGACTTTGGGAACCGAATTTGGCGTTTCCACTGTTGATATTTAACGGAAATCGAAATTTTTAGAAGCTCTTCTTGTTTGTTTGTTTGTTTGTTTCTTTGTTCCACTGTCCTTTCTATCATTTTTTGCTTGTTTTTAGCTCTAAAATGCTATTTGGTAGCTTAAATAGCGATTTTTAGCGTCCTTACTGCAAAAAAGGTGCTAAAAAGCGCATTTCCAGCCGTTTTGGAGCTTTTTGCAATTTGGGACCCCCTCTGGGCGAAACCTCCCCCGAGAGCCCCGCCTGAGGAAACCCGCTACCCCGGAGACATACATGTAACAGGGCGTTTGCCACACCCGACTAGTCCAGACCGCCCCCGGATGGGACCCCACCCCCCACCCCCGAGACGATTTTACCGACCGCCCCCTGCGATTTTCTGGCAAGAATTTTTTGAGCAAAATGTTTGCGATTTTTTACAATTTCAGACAAAAAATTGCAAAATCGCTTGCAAAACAGCACTTTTTAGCCGTATTCTAGCCCAAATTAGTGATTTTTGGCGATTTTTAGCCCAAAAATTGCGATTTTTTCGATTTTTGAGCGGTTTTTAGTGCCCTACCCGCCTCCCAAAATTTTAGCTCTGCCCCCCCCCCACGGCCGGCGCCAGACCCCCTCCCCGCTTCGGCGGATGACCTGTTACATGTATGCCCGGAGTACTGTTGGAAACATATATGTTTTATGTATATGTTTTAAAACATAAATATGTTTGTTTTTGAGAAAACATATATGTTTATGTTTCTCAATATGTTTGCATGTCAAATATGTTTTGTATTTATATGTTTTGAGGCCAATATGTTTCTGGAAACATATACATATTTTTGCTATAGGAATTCATGATTTCAAGACTTTTGGTTGCTGTTTGACAGTAAACTTTTCCAAAATCTGACTTTCACTTAAACTGATTGAATCTGAGTATGCTATCTAAATTGTTGCAAACCGTTATAGACAGGAAAATCAGAATCTCAAGTTTGAATTATCGAAAATTAAGACAAAATATAAGTGAATACAGTGGCGTATCCAGGATTTTGGAAAGGGGGGGTGTAAAATTTTGAAAGTGCCTGGTTGGGCCAGGGTAAGAAAATTTAGCAAAATTAGCCTTCAAAAACGCGTTTAAAACGCATTCCGAGCTTAAAATTAACAGAAATTACAAGTTTTAGTAGTTTATAATGGCCTGGTTGGGCTTCTGCCCGACCAGGGCGAGAAAATTTTGAAAATTTGGCCTTCAAAAACGCATTTAGAAGGCATTCTGAGCACAAAATAGACAGTTTCAGTACATAATTCATTAGTTTCTTATATTTTTGACAGACTTTCTCTTCCTACCTCCACCGCAAAGGGGGGTGTACACACCCTACACCCCCCTGGATACGCCACTGAGTGAATAAGCGACTTTTACACTAACATGTTTTATGTTTACAAATATGTGCATATTCAATTTTCAGAAACATATAACTATATGTGTTATTTATATGTTTGATTGGCGAAAAACATATATGTATAGTTATATAAATATGTTTTAAAAATTTCGATATTTTCCCACTGTAGCCCGGAGCTGTTACATGTATGCAAAGAGAATGCCTGGCGTTGAGAGGTCATGGTGCTGCCAGATCCCAACGGCCGCCCGGCGTACGAACTAAACCAGTATTGGCCTTATTTCTGGTCTAGACAGCTCCTGACGTCGTTGATCTTCTTTTCTCCAACACAAGCATGCTTTTTGGAGCGGCTTCAGTGCAAGTTAGGTACAGTCGGTTCCCATTTTACCTACTAGCTGTACTAGCTTTCGGTGGCCTGGGTGGAGCGTTGTGCCGACAACCAACTCTTAGCGCTGCCAACCACCCGACTAGGCCAGACCCCCGGACGCGGATCCCCTCCCCTGAGATGATTTTCCGACCCCCTCCGGTTTTTCTGCCAAATAATTTTTTCGAACAATGTTTGCAATGTTGTTGCAATTTCAGACACAAAAATTGCCAAAATCGTCTGTAAACCTGTTACGATTTGCGATTTTCCTAGATTTTTGAGCGATTTTTAGTGCCCACCCCCTCCCAAAATTTGGGCTCAGACCCCCCCCCCGGCCGGCGCCAGACCTCCAACCCCCTCCCTCTTCGGCTATGACCTGTTATGTATGCCCCAAACTAAGGAAACACTACCTTTATACTTGTAACAGAAAGGACAAGAGATCGGTAATGAAAGAATGAAAACTATACTACACTACACTGGAGTCATCGAAGGTAGTACACTGACACGTAAACAGTAAAGAATAATAATCTAAATCAGAAAGAACTGTACCAACCTGAAAGATTGCCAAGAAACAAGCATCACTCCAATTCAAATTGCAAACAAACACACCGAGTTTAAAGTCACCGGAATGAAAAAGGCACACTGTCAGAAGACAAATGCGCAGCTAATTATTTGGGAACAATCACTCGTGCATGCCAGATTTGAGAATGACCGTAACAACAACCGTAATTGGTTTGACACCATGACAACTATCAGATATACAGTTTTGTGCCAGCTTAGAGTTAACCTACTGTACATACTGTACATGTAATACAGCGGGGAGAAGTACATACTGTACAGTTGCGCGACCAAAACAAATACATACTGTAGAACTGCCAACTAGAAGACCTTGATTAGCATCCGGTCCTTGTGCACCAGGTCATCGTCGACCGTCACGAGCAGAGTGAGACTGAGGAACATGGCCAGCGCCGAACTGAAGTGCCAGAAGTCGTGGATGTCAAAGAAGTTCAGCCAGCGACACTCCTCGTTCAGGTCTCTAGACTGGGCTGCTGGCTTCTGTAAACGGCTTTTCTTTTTAACATACATCTTATCAAATTTAGATGGTTATCTAAGCGGGTATAACTAGAAAACGGTAGGATAGCTATTTACTCGGGGAGGACAGTCAAAAACCGGTTTTACAAAAACCTTTAGTATTTTTCGCAGTAAAAATTCTAACAAATTGCTGCAAGCAAGAAAATTCATTGTTTGTATTTTTGAGTGGTTATTTGGCACAAAAGTCCGAATATTTATAGCAATGTATTATAGCACGATACGTCAGTTTTTAATGAATTCTTGTTCAGACGAAACAGGTTACATAAGTTCATACATGGGCCGTTAAAATCGGCAGGAGTCCCAAAAACGTACAAAGATCGCCCTATAGTGCCAGAAAAAGCGAGTTTTTTTCGGCGATGGAAGTTTGACCGACTGAGGGGGTATGACTGACTAAGGGGGTATGACCGACTGATAGGGGTATGACGGACTGAGGGGGTATGACTGACTGACGGGGTATGGCTGACAGGGGAAGGGGCGGGGCCGCTCCCAGGCCCATGTATGCATGTCTATTTTGCCTTACAAAAGCGATAAATTTTCCCTCTGGGAGAGGGGAAGGAGGGGGTAGGGCCAACAGAGGGGGAGGGGTACGCCTATGTATGTACAACAGACATCTATGCAATCAGACCTGGGCAGGCGTGAGGGGGTTGACCCCCTCAGGCCGCCGATACCCCTGAGGAATTTTTAGAAAGAATTTTGTGTGTAAAATTTTGATAAAAGTAGGATTAGATTAGGAATAAATGAGCATATTTTAACTTTAGCGAAAAATAATCATAAAAAACTTGACTTTAGTAAAAGATGTGACTTTTTGCCTTACCACCCCACCTTTCAACCCCCTATCAGCCGCCGCTACCCTCTCCCCTCAGGATTTGAAAGTTTATCAGCCCTCAGCCGAAACGCTAGCCCATGGCTGTATGTAATTGGTTTGGGAAGTATGGGAAAGATGACGCAGGAGTTTACCGTCCAGTCAGTGACGGAGTGGAGCAAACAGACGATGGCCAGAAACCAGAAAGCGATGCAACACACCAACAGAGTCCACGTGTAGCCACTCAGTTGTTCATCAGCCTGGTACTGCAAGCAAGAGGAGCGCCAAATTGAAAGGCTTCTTTTCGTAGCAACCATTACAATCTCACAATACAGGTTTATATAATGCCTGCTCAGGTTGGTTCATGCTTAGTCCTTTTCATACATGTAACAGGGCTGTAGCAGCACAAGCCATCACAGGCCAGACTACTGTACGATTTTCCCACCCCTATTCAATTTCTGTCAGCTAATTTTTTCAGGAAATTTTTCGATTTCTTTTTCAATTTCAGACACTAAACAATTGAACTCGCTTAAAATCGACATCTGGGAGGGAAGATATCCTTAAGAGTGCTGATATAGACTCAGATACAGAGAAAAACGCTGCTTTACAGGCAATTTTAGTTATTTTCATGTCTCAAATTGTAATAAAGTAGCCTGAAAATTGTGACCCAGAAAAATTGGTGGCCGGTGGGGTTTCCCCATCTTGGGAGGGGAGCCAGCCTTTTTCGCAGGTTGGCAAAGCCTCTGCTAAATGTACGTACAATATCTATCAATCACCTAAGGACTCCATTTAAGTGGCTGGCACCACTTAAAGTTGAACCAGTGGCATATAAAATGTTATTTGCTTGATTGTCAAAAAGTACCTTGTTAGCTGTGTAGTAAATGAGATAGAACAACAGGTACCCAACCAACATGCAGAGCAGGTAGCGGGTGCCATTCATGGGAAAGACCGACTGCAGTGAGGAGGAACTGAAGTCCACTGCTGAGACTGTTGTACAAAGCAAAGAAACAAAACAACTGACAGCAAGACATTGAGCAGATTTCCACCAAGCAGCATGATCAACCGACTGCGGAACAGAGGCTTAGCGCCGTGTCTGTGCGCCTTCTCACTTGAAAACATCTGCCGCAGCATGGACAACGATTCCTTAGGCGAGGACAAGGCTGTAACAGACTCTAATCATTAGACCAATGTTAGAGCTAATCGGTCTCCCCTCCCTGAGTCGCTTTGCTTTTGAGTCTCGTTTTAAACTGATCTGGAAGTACTGTAATGTAGAGAGACATTTGCCAACTGGTACTATGAAGAAGCAAGCGACAAACCGAGCAATCAGATCAAGCACGGCTGCACAGTTGGCCACACCAGCTCCAAACGGTGCAGATTGTGGTGTTTTCAACAGTGCTGTAAAGCTTGCAACTCTTTAACTGTTCAGGAACAGAGTCTTGACTATGTCAATTTTTGTATGCTTGTTTTAAATCTCAACAGTTTTTGACAGAGTGGGTCGAAGCTTGGTTGTTGATCTGAGTGTGTAGAATGTATGAGCTTTATCTGTATGTACGTAGTGCAGGTCTTCAAGCCAAGGGTAGCGCGTTGAAGGGCTCTTTTTGACTATGTATCCTGTTCTGTCAGGTACAGAATAAAGTTGAACAACAACAACAATTAGCAGCAGTACCCAGTGCTAAACAAAAACAGTTAAAGAAAAGCAGAACTCACAAAAGTGTTGTCCCTTTTCGTTCTTCAAGTGTCCCCCATAGTACACCTGGAAGGAGAGCAGCGGCACAATGAGAATCTGAGCCAAAACGAACAGCCCTTGCAAGAGATCAGCATGCTTTGACATCTGAAACCACATGTGGAAAGCTAGAATGTTTAGTCAGCACCACTGACCGTTTCCAGAAGCGATGCCACAAGCAGCAGTGCCATGACTGCATAGAAGACGTGTGGTTCAACAGGTCCATGACGCGTTGAGTAGAGCTTGAAAATGCACAGACTGATCAGCATGAACATGAAGCTGGTGTCTGAAGGATGACTGTGCATTTAGCACTTGTATTTGCTTTCCAGTGAAATAACACACCGAATTGCAGGAATGTGTCACTGGGACAGATGTCATAGACAGCGCCGACCACACCTTCAATAACGAATGCTGCACCCAGAGCATTTTGAATGCCATAATTGGCAAGCGTGCCGCAGCGGGCCACATCGTTGGGTCGCATCTTCAGTACTCGAGCTCTGAGTTGTCTGCTGGAACAGCACACACAGCTATTTAGACAAGCCTGTGTATACATGCAGATTCAACTCGCTAAATACAGTGTGTACACGCTGTGTTACATGCTTGGTCATTTGTAGCATGTGACATGTGAACGGAATTTAGCCAAATTCCACACAAATACGGTGCCAAGAGCAAGATGTCTGTCAATTTTCAGCTTAGTCAATTGCGTAAAAAGTCAGTTTCACTTCACTAGCTGAAGATATTCTGTGCGATCTCCCACATTTTCAAGCCTTACTGTTTGTTAACTGGATTATATTTGCAATCAGTGGACTCAGCAAAAGTGATGCAGCAAGAGGGTGAGAGCGAAATGGTTCAATGAGAATGCTTTTAAGTTCTGCAAGCAATAAAGCGGTTGTGAAAGAAGTCCACTCGGTGTTTTACAGCACAGACTGCAGCTTATTTATGGCACGTTTTGTCGAACCATGAAACCAGCTGCTTCGCGACCTTTGATGATGGCTGCTGCTACTGTTGGGTGAAGACAACTCGGATTGTCTTGTGAAATTTGTCAATGGTTTTTGGAACAGAGAGATCAGATCGCTTCTCAGATTGAATCCGCTGGTCTGATGAGGTTCAGTTCAATCAGACTGGGTGAGCCGGTTCGATAATAACTTTTTCCACGTTTTATTGACTAAACGTCATGCCTTTCAGTGGATTTTGCCTAAAATTACCCGTTGCACAATATTTGTGTAAAATTTGATTCAATTCCATTCACATAGTCACATGCCGCTAAAAAACAAAAGTGCAAACACTTAGTGTGGTACACTTGTACTTAGAAAACTACAAAACGTTACCGCAAATGCACCAGCAACAGAAAGAGCAGTCCGAGGGCCAAGTACGGCAAGTTTGAGAACATTCTGTTGAAGGCCTGGAATGGTCCCAGAGGCCTAGCGCAACCATAGTTGTGGTAGCAGATGTCTGTGTCTCCAGTTTCGCGGCGCCAGCGGTACAACGTGACCATGGCCTGGAGGGACGGCAAGAAGAAGAACATGGCCACCACGATCTCGAGCCAGCCAAACTTGCGAGAACTGGTTGGCAGTCCGCTCAAGAACGACAGCATGTTGTCTTCCTGAAGTAGAGACCTTAGCATCGTTGGACTTATGCTTCCCTGGGAATCTAACCGAGCCTGATATCAACAGTGACAATAAACACAACAGATACAAAAGAAAGCAAGTGATCGAACCTTTTTGATGTGCTCAAAGATGCAGTCCTCATTGGCGTCCTTGCATTCCTCTTTCTTCGTGCGCTTTCTGCTATGATCGCAAGACGCTTCAGATGATGGCGGAAAATCTGCTTCAAGTTCCTCATCAGAGCGCGACTGAGAACTCTGCTCCTCTGCAACAGCATACCACAATATCATTATACAGTACATGTATGTGTACAATGTACATGTGTAAGGTCTTCCCCTTATAGAAAATGGTACCACTCCATCAGATTTCATATCATTATATGGTAGTGCTACCTGCACCGGTACGATAGATTGTACCACTCTGTTTAGATTTCATACCATACATTGTAGTGGTAACATTACCGGCATCCATGGCCATTTGTACAAGTACCACACATACATGGGCCGGGGGTAAGGTGTGTATACCCCTCCCCCTCGACCGGCCATACCCCCCTCCCGGAGGGAGAAAATTTTCGCTTATTTAAGGCAAAATAGGCGTTTTTTGGCCTTTTTCGGGACCCCCCCCCTACCCCCCGAGGTCACCATACCCCCTCCGGATTTTTCCGGCCCATGTACGGTACCACATATGGTGCCACTAGCCATTGTTGTACCAGTACCATAAACGGAGTTAAGTGCCAGACTGCAACATCTACATGCACTACATGAACAGGCGATTTTCACCTAATATCATACCCCTTAACAGCCCTCCATTACGGGTCTGCCAAGAAACAGCCTACTATGATGCTCCATTTGGAAGATTTCCTTGAACACAGCTCATTTGTCACATTACATTATGTACGTTAAACCGACGCCATTTTTCCTATCCAATGAGAAAAAGCAGGAAAGCAAAAATGAAGTAACAGTACCCAAGTGTAGTGTTGTTAGGCTCTTTTTTTTTTAAAAAAAGGCGTTTTTTTTTAAAAAAAAAAGCTTTTTTTTTTGAAGGCCCATTTCGAAAATTTTTTATTTTATTCACAGTATGGAAATTTTGGGGGAAAATCGCTGAATTTAGCCTCAGATATACATTAGAAGTGCAGTTCTATCAATTTCTTGCCTATTCTAACCATAAAAATAGGTTTTGAAGGGCAGCAGCCACTCTGTGAGCAATGCTGCAGGTAGAATATCGACTCTCAGGCTGTAACACTATGCTTGAACCAAAGTATCAGCTTTTGCATTTAAAGTTGCTTCTGATGCATCCTTGCATCTCCTACAAGCTATATTTCATGCTAGGAAAAAATTTTGAAAAAAAAAATTTCGAAATGAAAAATTTTCATAAAAAAAAGCTTTTTTTTGGCTTTCAAAAAAAAATTTTTTTTTACAACTCTACCCAAGTGACCGTTGGTCTGACTGCAGGACGTAAGGACCGTGACGTCATCATCCAGTTGTAACAAATCGCCAACCACTGGCTCTTGATACTGGTCCCGCTCAGCGCTCACATACTCCTCAGCCAGTTCCAACTGTTTCAGCGTTCTAAACGTTCGCATTAGGTAAAACTGGAGCAAGTCTGCAGCTACCTATGGTGCCATTGATGATACATGGGTCAAGGTTTTTAGGGGTTTACCCTGGCTGGCCGACCATACCCAGAAAAAGAAAATTACTCCCTCTTTAAGGCGTTTCGTTAAATTTATGGGACGCCCCTGAGCCAACCCCCCTGCAGATGTATGCCACTGACCTAGGTACAGTACTGACCTGGCTGCCAAGTGCCTCATGTATAATAATGATGCTAATCAGCATGCATGCAACAAGGGTGAGGCAAACATGATCGGCAAAGGGAGGCTGAAGGGATTACACTCTCTGGCTCTGACCTACCCTCCTTAGACGGCCGTTAGCCCCTCAGGAATTTCTTTAAAAAATTTTGTATTCAAAATTATGAAAAAAGCATGCCTAGATTCGGTTAAATGAGCTCAAAATAGCAAGAAACCTTGGTTCCAGTCAAAAATCGGACTTCTTGGCTTACCATCAGCCACTGCAACCGTGCTCAGGATTTGAAAATTTACCACTCCTCAGCCGAAATGCTAGCCAATGCTTGGGGTGCATAATGGGCGGGCTCGACAATGTGAGTAACTAAAGGTGTCTTGCCGGGTAGGGCTGAGGGATTCCCCAAGCCTACGTATAGTACATGGGTGCAACAAAAAGGCAATAGTACTGATAACTTGGAAAACACTACAATTTACTCAAAACCAGGGGTGCACTCAGGCCGAAATGCAAAAGCGAAAAAATGCGAGAAAGTCCCGTTTACCAGTCGGCCCGGCCCGATTTTTGGCAACATACATGTATTTGGGAGAACCAAAATAAGCCAAATTTCGCATTCTCGAGCTCTTTTTTCTATCATATTTCCTTAAACTCGCATTCAGTTTTGATCTTTAACTGATATTATCCGCTATTTTTTTTAACAAAACCAGACCCACAATTCATAAATTTATCAAAATTTTAGGGAATAACCTTAAAAGCATACATGGGCCGGGGAGATTGGTGTGGGGCTTATCCCCTCAGCGGCCTGTAGCCCCTCCACATCCTCCTCCTGGAGCATACATGGGCCGCGGGGGATAAGGGTGCTGTTTAGCCCCTCCCCTCACCTGCCAATACCACCCGTCGGCCGGCCATACCCCCTTCCCCGACACCCCAGTTCGCTAACTTAAGGCAAAATAGGCGTTTTTAACTTTTGCGCGTGGATAAATTCTTTAAAAAATGATGAAATTTTTTCCAGATACTCTGCTTAGTCCTTGAGATACCTGCACGGGGCGGGGGTCGGGAAGGAGGGTATGGCAGCCAACGGGGTGGTATTGGCCGGCGAAGGGAGGGGTAAACCCATGCATGACCCCCACCCGAGATCTCCAGCCCCCCTCCAGATTTTTCCCGTCCATGTATGTCCTGGAGCATACATGTAACAGGTCATCCGCCGATGGGGGAGGGGGTCTGGCGCCGCCGGGGGGGGGGGGGTCTGAGCCAAAATTTTGGGAGGGGGTAGGGCACTAAAAAACGCTCAAAAATCGAAAAATTCGCAATTTTTGGGCTAAAAATCGCCAATAATCGCTAATTTGGGCTGAAATACAGCTAAAAAGTGCTGTTTTGAAGGCGATTTTGGCAATTTTTGTGTCTGAAATTCTAAAAAATTGCAAAATTTTGCTCAAAAATTTACTTGCCAGAAAAATCGGAGGGGGGGGGGGGTTCGGCCAAATCGTCTCGGGAGGGAATTTTCACTTTTCAAAGGCAAAATACGCGTTTTTTACTTTTTGCGGAACCCCCCAGACTGGTCCGAGCAGCCAGCCCAGCCCGTGGGCTTCTCTACCCAATACCAGTTGGCATTCTACTTGTCAGCTAGCAAAGATATTTAGAAAGTGTGGACAGACCTCAATCGAGTGAGGTAGAGCATTAGCAGAGTGACCACGTAAACCATAAACAGAAAGGCGGTGATGGACAAAACCGGCATAACGTAGTCCTTGCCAGCAGGGCCCACACTCACGTCAAACTCGATGCCTTTGGCTTCAATCTGCTCACTCTCTGTAATCACACACTTCCTTTGAACTCTACGGCAGAATATACTGTAGGTAGAAACGATGTAGTGTGCATGTTGTTACCTCTAATTCAAGAATCGGGGAACAGACTCAAACTACTACTGTAGTTAGCCTTCAGTTTTTGTTCCACTGCTCTGTGGTCCCTTTGCACAAAAAAAAGAGGATGATGTCTAAAAAGCTCACTGGAACGTGTGCCGGGGAGACCGCAGGGTTTGTCATCAGTGTATAGCATGAAAACAATGAAGACAGTGTCAACAAAGCGATGTCGTTGCAGGAGAACAGTGTCGCGATGCAGAAAGGTGCTTCTGATTGCAGCCATTGGTGCTTCATTCAAGTTGTCCAGGAACGGACACTGAAACAACTGATTGCTTGGGTTCACAAGTAGAGGCCTGCGTGGGCGGCCTTCGGCCCGGCCTAAAAACCCAATTTTCTTGGCCCGGCTTGGCTGAAATTCTCTGCCGGGTGGCCCGTGCAGGTCTCTATTCAGAAGTCTGAGTGAAGTCATAGTCACTGCATTGTATGAAATGCTGAGAATGTTGCATTGTCTCAAAATGTTTACCGTGTGGTTCTGCACAAGCACCAGAGCACAGAGGTTGTCTCGGTTAACACTCTTCACGTTTATTTCCAGCGACTCAACCCCAGCCGGGAAGGAAGTTCGAAAAAACTGGGGCTCTACAGATGAGACCTTGACGAGCGTGCGGTCAGGTTGATCAGCTCTGAAGTGCTATTACTGAGTACAGTTGAGAAAGTGTTCCAGTCTCACTTGACAACGAAGATGCCTTGGTCAAACTCTTTAGCTTGGATAGTAAAGTTCACTGTATGAGGGGAAAGACTCTTGATTGTGACCATGGCAGACTGTTGCTCGAAATCTGTCTCCTCTGGGTCAAAATCCAGTGGACACAAGACCTTGCGTACATGGTACTGGTATGTGTCGCTGAAAAGTCAGCAATGAGTAGCTTGGCTCAGATTATTCATGGTCAGTTCAAACCCGATTTTGATAGGCATTTGAAAGGAAACAGCGCTTTTCGGTGTGACCGCTGAGAAGTACAGTGGATACTGGGCCGTCAATAGGCGATTCTTCTTAGAGAAGATCTGGATGTCCAGGGTAATGACGTCGCCCTGCCAAATATGTACATTCTACACTTACAGGGCGTGCCAAAAACGAAACAGACCAACAGATGTTTTACTGTAGAAACCATAAATCTCTACTGATTTGAACGAATATTTTTTTGAATGAGAGATAAACAAATCCTTGAAAGGTTGTTGTAATTTTCATTAAGACACTCTGCTTAGTGCCTGAGAAATTTACACTCAAAGTCAAAACAGATTTTGGGAATGAACAAGAGCGATTTCTTTTATTACTGCACTTCATAATGAAACAGATCCCTACTGCTAAGGCCTAAAGTCATAGGCTTTGGTGGTGGCACACCATAAGCAGGGTATTTTAATAAAAACTTCACAAATCTGTCAAGAATTTGTTTGTCTTTCATTCACAAAAGACTCATTTAAATCGGTTGAGATTTACAGTTGCTACCGTAAAAATCTCTGGCTTGTTTTTGGCACGCCCTGTACCTGGTCTTTCAAAACATAGTGTACCCCTGACAAGCTTGATGGAAATAAGTTATGAAACATGGTCACCAATTTCATATCATAAAACTTGAACTGCCAGGCCCATCAGTTGATTTTTGGCGCTTGCAACACAAACTTTTCGAAATTGGCCTACAAAAAGTTTTTTCTACCTAAAGTAATAGGCTGGAAATACCGCACTTTTCGTTAATTATTTGTCAAAAATCCAATTATAGACATGATAAATTTACATGTCTTTATGTACATACGGAAAAATGCGAAAAAATGGGTTGGGATGGTAAAAATCCGAAAATTTGTGGGTGGACCTTCCGGTTTGAGGGGGTCGCGGCGTTTTTGGTGGGTGGGGTCAGGAACAAAAGTCGGCTTCAGGTGGGTGGGTGGGGTCGTTTGGGGGATCGAGCCCAAGTTGGAGTAGGCAACCCCCAGACCCACCGCGGTCCATGTATGATCATGTACAGTATCCGGCAAAAAACAACCCAGCAGACTTTTTCTGTAGCAACAGTATAACTCAACCGATTCAAATGAATCCTTTTTTAAATGAAATATTGATCAATTCTTGAAAAAATGATGAAAATGCGTAGTCCTTGAAATACATATCTGCGCTCAAAAGTGAAAACAGACTTTGGCAATGAACAAGGGCGACTCCGTTGCACTTCATACTAAAGCAGATTCCTATTGCTGAGGGCTAATGAGGCTTTACTGGTGAAGTAAACCGAGTTTGTGTGTCACCAGTAAAGCCTCGTGACGTTAGCCCTTAGCTGCAGGAATCTGATTTATTATGAAGTGCAACGGAATATTGCTGTTCAATCACAAAATCTCTGATTACACTTTGAGGGCAAATATCTCAGGAACCAAGCAGAGCATTTTAATGAATCAATCTGTAAAGAATTTATTTATCTTTCATTCAAAAAAGATTCATTGAAATCGGTTGCGGTTGCTACAGCAAAAAATGTGCTGGGTTGTTGTTTTTGGCGGACCCTGTACATGTCTGAGATCTCCTTTAAGGTGCGATCCATTTTTACACACAATTGTGCTTAATGGCTAACAACTGTCGCGCTCTGTAGAAATTTAGTCTACCTTACTATAAAACTACAAAACTCACGGGCTGCAGGGAGGTTCCATTTTCGGCGCCTTTCACTCTGCTGTAGGTCAAGACATATTGATCATAATGGTTTATGAGGAGGTACAGACGAGTTCTTCGACCGATCAGTGGACTTTTTTGGATGAGTCTGCACTCCACTCCCAACACGCACAACACAACCAACAGACAACATAGTCTGCTCATTTCTACGTGTACTTACTTCAGTTAGTTACCATTAGTCTGAAAGATCACCTTTCTGCACTTTCTAAAACACGATCACTTTCTTTTCTTCCCTCCTTCATTTATATTTTCGCATGCACATAGGTTACATACATACGTAAGTAGCCTAAGCATGAACCTAAGCCTAAGTCATACATGTAACAGGGGGTGGGGTCTGCCGCCATACATGTAACAGCTCCGGGCCGAGCTGGGGGGAGGGGTAGGGGGATTTCCTCAGGTGGGGGGTCGAGGGCATGCGTCGGCCGGAAAAATCCGGAGGGGGTATGGAGACCTCGGGGGGTATACCCCCGGCCCAAGTATGGTCGAGGGGGGTTCGCCCGGACAGGGGTCCCAAATTTTAAAAACAGCCAACTAAAATTGCTGCTTTACAGGCGATTGTAGCAATTTTAGTGTCTGACATTCTAAAAAAATCGAAAAAATGACTCAAAAATTAGAAAAGAAAGAGAAAAATCGGAGCGGTCGGAAAAATCGTTTCGGTGGTCTGGCTTCAGTTGAGTGGGGCCAGACCCCCAGACCCCCTGTTACCTGTATGCTGCTCTGCCTCCCCAAACAGAATTTATGAAGAGAACCTCGCTACGAAGCTACGAACGAACAGGAACTACGCGAACCGCGCCGCCACAAGCGCAGACAGGTAGGTAGAGACATAAAAAGTGAAGTAAAAATATAAAAACAGAAATTTAGTAATTAAGATTCACTTCCTTCCTTCGAATCCTAATGGGCGCCAACTAATAATATTGAAGTGCGTGCGAACAACATCCGAAAATATAGGTACGTACATTGTACATGGGCATGAAAAATCCAATACGAAGCAAAAACTTCCACATCTCAGCAGAAAATTGTCTCTCAAGAACAGGCAATAAATTCTTTTTTTGAAATAAATGACCAAAATTACATAGGGTAGGCCAGGGTAATTCGGCACAGGGGGGAATTCGGCACAGAATTTTTCATTGGAATATTGTGCCAGAACGAAAGAAGCTAGCTGAGTGCTTATTGCTTTTTTATAAAGCTTGTTGTGTCAAGATGTTGTGTACAAAATATTGGCTCCATACATGTACTAGGGGGGGGTTGGGGGGGTACCCCCCTGCTGGAAAGGCCAACCCCCCCCCCCCCCCACCCCCCCGAGACAGGTTAAGGGACCCCTCCCCCCGACCAAAAAATACAAGTCGTGGTAGTGGCTCCAGTATTAACAAACTGGGTCAGAAATCACTAATTTTTAGCCTAAAATTCACTTAAAAAGCCTTTGGAAACCGAATTTGGCGTTTCCACTGCTGATATTGAAGAAAAATCGGTGTTTTTGGAAGCTCTTTTTGTCATTTTTTGCTTGTTTTTAGCTTTAAAACGCTATTTGGCAGCTTAAAATAGCGATTTTTAGCGTCCTTTTTGAAAAAAACGTGCTAAAAACGCATTTCTAGGCGCTTTGGAGCTTTTTGAAATTTGGGACCCCCCACCTGGGCGAAACCCCCCTCGACCCCCCACCTGAGGAAACCCCCCCTACCCCCCTCCCCCCAGGTCGGCCCGGAGCTGTTACATGTATGATTGGCTCTGTATCTTTAGTCAGTCTTGAGTCACAGGCAATCATTTGGCACTCGCTCAAAAAAGTCAATTTTCGAAGCTGAATAAACCTAAAACTATAAGAGCTCGGCAAGATTAAAAATCTGCGATTAGATTGGTTTCATATAAATATCTTTCCGCGAAAATTTCACTGAAATCGGTGAGGCAGTTGTTGAGAACGAAATGGGGCAAAATGGCACAAGTAGGCATGCAGATTTTGACATAGATTTTTTATAAAAACTTTGTTCAAAAACGGTTATTTTGCTTAGTCTATGTAATTTAAGAACCACCATGCTTATTTACACAGTAACTTGTTATTTTAGGTTAATTAATTAACTAATTAACAATTTTAAGTAATTAATAAAAAATCATAAATGTTAATCAACTGCAAACTGCTTGTTTTCCTGGTGAGTAAGCCTTTAGCAGTGTTAATAGGATGAAAACATTGACATTTTTTACACGAAAGCTCGATTTAGCATATTTTTGTGTATGCAAATTACGCATTTCTTCAAGCACTGTTACACATACAAACAAAGTAGGTTTTCTGCTTGAAACAAAAGCTAGAAACCTTCAAACAAGAGCTCCATAAAAGTATAACGCTAGAACTCTGCCATTTTCGATTGCCAAGTAGAAAAAAAACCAACTTATTTGGGGATCATTTCATCTGAACGTTTAGAAAGCTGTAATAGCCGTTACAACTGTAGAATGGTGGCAAAAATTGCACTACAGACTTGGATGAAGTGGATCTAATTGTAGCAATACTCAGACATGGGCTAGCATTTCGGCTGATGGGGGGTAGAATTTTCAATTCCTGAGGGGGCCTGAGGGGGGTAGGAGCACCTGATGGGGGGCTGAGGGGGTGATAAGCCAAAAAGTCCGATTTTTGGCGAAAATCAGGGTTGTTTTGGCTTATTTTTCATTAAAATGAGTTAAAATTAGCTATTCTGAGCTCATTTACGCCTATTCCAGGCATATTTTTATCATAATTTTCTATACAAAATTCTTCCCAAAAATTCCTGATGGGGGGGGTAGCGGCCGGCTGATGGGGGGCCAACCCCCTCAGCCCCCCCTTGCCCATGTCTGGCAATACTTAAGATGGGGGTGTTAGGCTTCAAAATCAATTTTTTCGCGTTGTGCCGAATTGCCCCACCGGTGGGGTAATTCGGCACATGAATAAAATCGAAAAGGAATCGAATCGCTCGCCACTAGTTGTAGAATGGTCGGAATGGCTTCAAGCCTTTTTTCACAGCGTAACTATGAAAAATTGAAAAATTCCAGACCAAAAACCAGGTTACTGCTGCTAAATTGAGCCGAGATATTTTTGAAAAACTGAAAATGGTGTGCCGAATTACCCCGGCTTACCCTATAGGTGCATGGGCCATGAGAAATCCAACACGAAGCCAAAACCTACACATCTTAGCACAAAATTGCCTCTCAAGAACAGGCAATAAATTCTGTTTTGTAATAAATGACGAAAATTACATAGATCTTTTAGACTATATCTATACGTAGTTTTTCAGAAAAACAGCAAATTACTGGTGTGCTACTTCTTACTAACTGACTGACTTTCCCAACTCCCAAAGAAAAAGGCCGTCAACCGAAGTCAACAACAAACACAAGCGGCAGAGCCAGCCAGCCAGCCAGCCAGACCAGGACGCTGCGTGTCTAGCGTGCAACAAAAAAGCTGTTGGTTTGGCGCGCTGGTCGATCGATCGATACCGGACAGATAGGCAGGGTTGCCAGGTTTAAAAAGGCAGTTCACTCCTAGAAATTACGACGTGACCCTAGTTTGTCGATGCTGGGCGTACCGTATACCGATTAAAAGAAGTCTTTCGTGAACTTCAAACGCAAAAACTACTGTATCTGATAATTTAATTTTGTCTTTTATTTCAAGGTGGATTCGTACTTGTGTAGAAAAAGATAGCCAGGCGACTTTTCTGTAGAAAAACTGTCGCTCCATGCAGAAAAAAATTTCTGCTCAACAGACATTTTTTTCGAGCTTCTTCCAAACTTTCCGCCTGTTGCATTCTTATAGTCGTTTCGCACTAAAACAATATCATTTACAAATTCCTGCCGCTGAAAATTCAACGAGAAAAGGTCGGCGACAAAACAAAAAATAGTTCATTTTTAACTACGTTTTTGTAGATTTTAGTCGCCATCGGAAATATCTGGCGTGGCTTTTTTGGGCGCGTTACATAGTTATTTAGAGTCGTTCATAAAAGGAAGTACCTGCCTTCAATATACTTATACATGTGCATGGTTGGCGGCTCAGGCGAACCGGCCCGGTCAAGCCAAAAAAATGCGACAGACAGACAGACAGACAGACAGACAGACAGACAGACAGACAGACAGACAGACAGACAGACAGACAGACAGACAGACAGACAGACAGACAGACAGACAGACAGACAGACAGACAGACAGACAGACAGACAGACAGACAGACAGACAGACAGACAGACAGACAGACAGACAGACAGACAGACAGACAGACAGACAGACAGACAGACAGACAGACAAGAACGGAAACTGAACTATTTGTGAGCTGATGCGGACGATGACATCTAAAATGTTCTACTTAGGTAAGCGCAAAAAGATGTGCGTCTGCTCCAAATAATCTTTGTGGTAGTGCGATGGAGCAAACAAAGATTGAATTAAACGTGCACCCGGCCAGATGGTGGCAAAGGAAAACTCGTATTATTTCACGCATCGTTTCTACTACCCACTCTTTAGGGCCAAAGGTGCGCGTTCTGGTTGTAAATAGAAAGCGAAGGTAAACCAGTCGTGTACCTATCAGTCAACGTCTGTCAAAACTCCTCCCAAACCCATCTGTCTTCGTTTCTGCTCCAAGATGGCCTACAAATCGGTCCTAGTTTTGTTTGCTTTTGGTACGGCTTTTGCAATTTTTCCTAATCCCTCAAACGGCAACCTTCCTACCCCGACCCGAAGACAGGACTACTAGTAGTAGTGGCTCCAGTTATACTGTTGTTTGGGTATGGGATTTTCAGGAATCGGTTCGGTATGGGTAGGTACATCTCGGCATACCCAGGAATCTGTTCGGTATGGGTATGTATATCTCGACATACCCTGAATCGGTTCGGTATGGGTAGGTATTCGCAAAAACACCAGTATACCGGTATTTATACTGTATTTGCTGAAAATGTGTTACAAAGATAAAACACTGAATCTCCCAATTACAAGGCCATAAATTTTTAGTCATTTCCAAAGACAGAGGCTAGAAAATTCATCAAAAGCAATGGTATTTACAGTTTTTAGGAATTTTTTAAATTATTTTTTAGTTTTATTGGAGTGGAAATCGTTTCTATAAATAATTTTGGCTACGAGAAATTCTTCCATTATACTGTAGTTTAAGGCCTGCTAGTACAGTATAGAGATCTAACGAGCAGGCATAAAATTCGGGGCTATTTTGTTGATTGTGAATGTACTGTACAATATCAAGTACATAGAGTCTTTATAAGGAGGAGTGTTAAGTTAAGCCAAAACTAGACCAACGCTTTCTAATGACAAAGCAAGTTTGGGACAGGTAGTATGGTCAGAGGACTAAATCCTTCAAATTCGATATTTTGAAAGTATATCGTAATGGAATGTGTTGCTGCATGCCCAAAAATGCAAAATTACAAAGAAAACATAGTGATCATAGGGAATTTTTCGATAAAAATTGCACTAAGCTTGACAAAAATACCGATTCCCAAATACCTGGGTATTCCCAAAATAATCGGTATGCGCGGTATGGGTATTTATTAAAATACCTGGAATCGGTAGGTGTTCCTAAAAATACCCATTTTTCGGTATGGGTTCGGTATACCCAATCAACAGTACTAACAATCTTGCTTAGTAATCATTAATATTAATCTTCATTCTCAGTTCTATATATTTTTATTGTACAAATCAGTGCCATTTTTCAGCCTCAACATGTTACTGCATAAACCAAAAATCAGTGCCTCATGTACCGCAACCAAAGGAACAAGAGCGACCGCAATTTCCAAATGGAAACGGCTTATCAATAGACCTGCTACCTTTCACACTCACTCCCGAGCTTCCCACAGAAATTCCAATTGAACAGATGTGCAAAGACTTTGGGTGCGATTACAGAAAGTTCTGTCCGATAATTGGTGAGCAGCCGACATTAGTGCAAGCTTCCTTTAAGAGATACTGCTCTCTTTTTGAACAACAGTGTCAGCGATTTGAAATCGGCACATGCGAAGATGCAACTCCTGAATCTAAAGATGGTTCTACTGAAACGCAGGTTGCATTGTTTCCTTTTCCAATAATACCCTAAAACTTCTAATAATAGCGCTGCACTATTATTTTTTCCTGATTGCGTTTGGGGGTGCTATTATTTGAGCGAGCGCGTTTATTATTTCAATGCTACATTGGCCATCTCAAGTATCCTCATTTTCTGAAAATACAGGCTATTTTTGTCTTAAACACAAGCAATCTTTATAACGAATTTTAGTCTGACTAATTTTTGCAAGCTTAATCAAAGAAAATGGTCTCAAAGGGACAGTATTCTACATTGGGAACACGTACAAAGCGCGGTGGGAGCGCTAATATTAGAAGGGCGCTACTATTAGAGCGTGCGCGTTTATATCTTCGGGCTGTCCGTAAAGGGCGCTACTATTGGAGCAGGCGCTTTTATTAGAAGTTTTGCGGTATTCTTTCATTTTTTGGCATTCTGATAAAATCTTACACTGAACAATAATTGCAAAATATAAAACCTATAGACAGTGTTTCGGCCTAAAATTACATAGAACTTCACAGAATTCTCTTGACGGATTTTTCAAAGCTTTGTCATTTCAGGCCTCTAGCTCCTGCCCTGACAAGCACAGATCGTGTGCATTCTGGGCGGGAAAAGGCGAATGTAATGTAAACCCGTTTTGGATGAAACCGAACTGCCAAAAGTCGTGCAACAGTTGCAGAGTGAAAGTGTCCGACATTCAGAAACCGCCACCGGTTACAGGTGAGATCTTTATCGAACCAGCTGCAACATTCTAGTACTATCTTGATTATGTATCTATCTAGGTTGCCGTAACACCCACGAGTTGTGCCAGTTTTGGAAAGTGAAAGGGGAGTGTCAGAAAAACTGGGGCTGGATGTCAAGGAATTGTGCGCTAAGTTGTAGTACCTGTTCGAATCGAAGCAGAAAGCTAAGAAGACACCGAATACGTAATTAGCCGTCGATTAGGCACGATATCTGGTTATTGTTTACTAATTGGTGTGTAATAGAATTGGGAAATTTTACTTTTAATACGTTAATAGAACAGTCTCACAAACAGCTCGATTTCTAAACGCGATATGTGGTGGTCATAGGATTATCTATCAAAACTGTCTATTTTGTGCTCAGAATGCGTTTTAATTGCGTTTTTGAAGGCTAAATTTTAAAATTTTCTCGCCCTGGTCGGGCACAAGCCCAACCAGGCCACTTTAAACAACTAAAAGTTGTAACTTCTGTTAATTTTAAACCTTGAATGTGTTTTAAACGAGTTTTTGAAGGCAAGTTTTGCTAACTTTTCTTACCCTGGTTGGGCAGCGGAGCGGCCCAGCCAGGCACTTACAAAATTTTACACCCCCCCCCCTTTCCGGAATCCTAGATACGCCGCTGATCACTCACACCTATCGCTTAGTTTCATCTACATATGGCGCAGGTCATTTTCAAAGGGTAATATTTGCTTGCACCAAAATTTTCACGAAAATGGCGAATTGAATTTTGAATGCTAAACTAAACACTTTGTGCACATATCCTTGCCAACATTCTGAGAATGAACTGTAAGATATTTTAGCTTATATCAATTCAATTGAATGGCAGCATACTGACATGAGAAATAGTGTCCTCATCATCATCATCAATCATCACATCTTCGACAGGCTCATGCAACCTGCAAACATTAAGCCCAAATCGAAAAGCGATTCAAGTTTATTTAAGACCTTTGTTTTAAGCTTCTAGCTGTGAGGTTCAGCTCTGCTATTATTTCATCAACCAACTCCTCAGAGCGACAGGTCTCTTCAGTTGAGCACTGCAAGCAATATAAACCTGTAAACCACTACATAAGTACGCACGTATTAGACCTCAGTTGCCAGTTTTAAGACCAGTTCTTGAACCTTCTCAGCAGATTGATCAATTGTCTCACAAACAGTTTTCTCCACCACCCATACATGTAACAGGTCACCTTTCAAAGTGGAACAAGAGGTTGGTGGCTCTGACCCTGGCCATGCAGACAAGACCAACCCAAATTAGGTGTGCTACAGGTAGAGTACTAAAAGTCGTATATATTTCTAAGTTAAAATCGGTAAAAAACGCTAGGCAGGCAAAAAAGTACGGGAGAGTGCTGCATTGGGTACCCGGGTACACTAACCAGCACTTAGCACTTTCCGCAACGAAAATGAGATCCTGTTACTGTACCCGGTCGGTACACTAACTGGCACTTAGCGAAATCATGTTAAACTACTTGTTTTCACGATTTCTGAGCAAAAATGCAATTTTCCAATCCAGATTACTGTTTCTGCCGTGTAAATGAGAGTGGCTGGTCAGAGTTTTCATTCTTGTGAGTCTTGCGTCAGTAAAAAAACGGTTGAAAGTGAGCAAAAATATATATAGACCTTGCTTTAAAGCTACCATAATGTTATAAATTTTCACGCCCATGACACTGTAACTAACTAATACTGTACCCCGGGTACACAATCCGGCACTACTGTAAGTGCCAGTTAGTGTACCCCGGGCACGCTCTCTGGAGGGGTACCCTATGCAGCACTCTCTGGTAGCGAGAATCACTGTTTTGCTCGCAATTTTAGCAATTTTAGTGTCAAAAGGTGCGAAAGTGGTTCAAAAATTGCATCCGTGAAAAATAGGATATGGAGGGGCGAAAGAAATAGACTGGGGAACGGACAGTCCAGGGGGATCTGACCATAATCAGACAGGGTCAGACCCCCAGACCGGCCTGTTACATGTATACTAGGGCCTCTGAGTGATTTGAAAGCTAAAAGACAATAAAAGCACAGTGTTTGTAATGTTTCAACAAACTGTGTCCTCCAATCCATTGATGCTGAGTATATCAGATGATTGTGCATCAGTCTCAGAAACCCAGTAATGATGGTTGATCCAGTGATCCAGTTGTTCATAGAAGAAGAGGAGCAAGCAGAGAAGAGCAAGAAGAGGCAGAAGAGTGGTGAAGAGAGAGCTGACTGAACTCAGAGACAATAACTGTAGTTTCTGCTGGTCAAAATGTTCCATAACCGCACATGAATCATCAGTGTATTGATATCTCGATTTCAAAAATCGTTTGTATATCCAATTAGGTCTTTCCTAGAAATTGTTGTTTTGTACTTACATGAAGATGCTTTGTGTAGGTAAGGGTGACCATTTTAATAATAGAGCTACAACACGAAATTATGCTAAAACGGCCGATAGCATGACCAGATATGACAATTTACGCAATTCGGTTTCATGAAAATACTTCTACTACTACTGCCGTGTTTCCACGATCACTTGCACTACTACCCCGACCACTACCATCTACCCCCTACCGAGCCTACCAAGCCCACCGTCTACATCCCTTCAAGCCTACCAAGCCCACCGCCTACCTTCTCCCTTCAAGCCGACCAAGTGTACCACGATGACCACTGCCTCGACCTCTACTACCACTACTATGACCTCTCCAACCATTTCCCCATTTCGACTCGTTTCCCGTTCGATGCTCACTTGATTTTCGTTCGTTTCCTGATACTTCGCTACCATGTCACTCCAAACCCCCGTCTCTACACTATGGCAATGTCTCAAGGATCAAGGTCAAGAGTTCTTCGAGTTTCTCCACAACCAAGCTGACCAGCAAAGACGTGATGAGGGCCTTTTTCTTGAACTCGTCCGATCCCTTACTCACCCTTGCAAGTCTCTGATGAAAACGTCGACACCACCCGATTTTCATTCATGTTTGCCAGAAGAGAAGACAGCCGTTCAGAAAGATGTGCAGCCAGCTGGTGCGACATCGAGTAATGGTGTCAGAGGTGACGATGAGGAGGAGGATGATGAGAGCAACAGGGAGAATGATGGGAAAGAAGAGGAAGATCAAGAGACGAAGGAGAAGAAAGGGAAGACAATGGAAGAGAAGAAAGAGAAGAGGGAGGAGAAGAGTGTTCATGCGTTTGCATTCGTTCACCAACAGATGGAAGCATGTGTCCATACATGTACTAGGGGGGGGTTTGGGGGGGGTTACCCCCCCCCCCCTGCTGGAAAGGCCAAACCCCCCCACACCCCCCCCACCCCCCCCCCCCCGAGACAGGTTAAGGGACCCCTCCCCCTGACCAAAAAATACAAGTACTAGTAGTGGCTCCAGTATTAACAAACTGGGTCAGAAATCACTAATTTTTAGCCTAAAATTCACTTGAAAAGCCTTTGGAAACCGAATTTGGCGTTTCCACTGCTGATATTTAAGAAAAATCGGTGTTTTTGGAAGCTCTTTTTGTCATTTTTTGCTTGTTTTTAGCTTTAAAACGCTATTTGGCAGCTTAAAATAGCGATTTTTAGCGTCCTTACTGAGAAAAACGTGCTAAAAACGCATTTCTAGGCGTTTTGGAGCTTTTTGAAATTTGGGACCCCCCACCTGGGCGAAACCCCCCCCTCGACCCCCCACCTGAGGAAAAAACCCCCCCCTACCCCCCTCCCCCCAGGTCGGCCCGGAGCTGTTACATGTATGCATGTGTCACCAATGACGAAACACCAGGTCAAGGCAAAGGTGCAGCAAGGAAGGAACGTTGGCCGCGAGAGACGGAGTCATCATGGCGTCAACGTAGAGAGGATGTTCGGAGGTGCAGAATCAGCCGATGCCGGGCAGTCATCAGCTCAGTTCGTTTCCAGGCGATTGTCAGGCACAGCGGCGGCCCAGTCGACACTCGTCTGAGGGGGAGTGATGAAAGAGATTTGTATATAACACCCACTAGTCTCTAACCTTTGGTCATTGTTGTTTTATATAATAAACTTCTCAGTCGCTTCAGTATATATCGGTACATAATCTAACTGCTTTCATATAGCATTTTTGAGCAACATCACTTCCTAGCAAAAAAGAGGTGTAAATCCACCATATCAATCCAAAATCACTGTTTTAACTTTTACGAACTACAAAATGAAAAACAGAATGTAAAGTATTACAAAACAAAGTGAGGTCAGTATAAAAGAGGTGACAAAACCTAAATAGGTATGTTTTTGTTTGAAGTATCGGCGCTTCTAACACTTACGTGTGTTCATCCTTACATTCACCACAGGAAATAATTGAAAATATAATTGAAATTCCAGGCGATTTTCAATTAAATTATGGCCAACTTTTGAAATTAAATTAAATTAAATTAATTGAATTGAAATCAATGATGGGTCAATTATGCGAATTTCAATTACAATTTAATTAGTTTTTCACATCACTAATGGGTACTTAACAGATTTGAATAATTCGCGCTACAAGAATAAATTAAGCTACAATAGTACAACAATAGCATGACCGGATGCGAAAATTTACGCGAGAAACTGCACTTGATTTCATAAAGAATTAGAGAAATGCAGTTTTAATAGCCGTATGAGTCAAGTCGCGCAAATTAGTGTTCAGAATTTGGTCGAACGTTCTTTGATTTGCTAATGTCAGCGATCAGCCTGCATAGTTCGAAGTGGCTAGTTTGCGTTAAGCCGATAGTTTGCTTACCTGAAACTTCAGCCAGGCTCTATTAAATTCTGCCAAATGATTTGATTTCTTTGAGAAAATTATGTAATGTTTTATAGTTGGCATTGGTTCGAATGACTTGATAACTGTCAGCTTGCAACGTGAGCGGCTGATCATTGATTCTGTTATAGTAGAGAGAGCTACAAACCTTCCGCTCACTACAGAATCCAGAAATGCTTTTACGTTCTTCAACTCTTGCACTGGTGGATTGATCTGCAGAATCGGCAGCAATTTCTCTATGAAAGCATTTGGTTGCAGCTGAGCTAAGAAATCAATTGTCCAAGATTGGGGGTAGTAACTAATCAGACTGAGTTTGCCACTCTGCATCAGCTGCAGCATGTGCTCTGTGTCACAGATGAACGGCTGTTTAGTAGTCAACAGTTTGGACAACAGAAAGGAACTGTACATACCTCCAACGCTTATGGATACGATCGCTATCAATATCTGTCTACTTTTTAGCTTGCTCAGCTGTTTGGAAGAGTCGGTCAGAAAACAAAACAGCAAAAACAACAGCAACATAAGCCAAGTAAATGCGTCAAAGGGTTCAAGAAGTGAAGTCAGAGAACTTTTTGGCTGGTGTCTCCTCCCCACGAATTGCAAAGGTCTAGAAAACACAGGATAACTGAAGTCCAGACACTGTGTTTCCCTAGAAAAATTTGTAAACTTAAAAGTTTGAGCAATGGTATCCAGTGTTCCTTCAGTAAGATTGAAGAAGAGACTGTTTGGGTCGCTCCAGCTTCCATTTTTGCATATTCCATGAGTGTTTCTCTTAACTGGTATGATTTGATAACCAGCAGTGATTTCTTTCAGTACTGGCAGTAAGATATCAGCCAACGGTCCAGCATCTTTGTCACCACAACGCTCTGAAGACAACGTCTCTACTGCACACTTGGACAGCAAGACTGGTTGGAAATATGTAGCGATTTTCAACATGTCTCTTATGACTTATGAAGTGGTTCTAGTTCTTTTATGTGTGCAAACACATGTGTCGTGTTACTGCAGAACGAAATCATGTAAATGTGTTTACATTCTTTTTCCTCACATACTCAACATCAATGTGCACTACTAGTGTTTCCGAGTAAATTTATTTTGAAAGTAAATATCTGTTATATTGCTTGCCCAGCCTTCCGACGGAATTAACTTGCTATTAATTTGCTTGGCACCCAAAATCGGAAATTTAATTTGATCGAAATTTGTTATTTACTATGAATTAATACTTAATTCCTGTGAAAACAGATCAAAGCCGGGGTGGGAGACCTCCAAAGTCAGTTGAATTTTTGACAGATGATGACAAATGGTACACAAATTCGTCAAAGACCGTCAATAGTAAAATGAAAATTTTACTTCTATTTCACTAGTTTTTGGTGAATGCCAGCCAAACTTTTGATCAATTTTGCAATAAAAGATGTGTGGGTTCACTTTTGTCAGCCGAATTTAACATATTTTTGTCTCTAAAGTTCTTGAGAACGTCGCATCATGATCAAATTTAGCACCAACATTAATTGTTCATAAGATCTTCGCATCATTGATGATGTTGATGCAAAATTGCACTAATGACTAGTAAAATCATATTAAAATAGTAGTAAAATTAGTAAAATTATTAGTAAAACAAAAATGTGAACTATATTCTATACATGGAATCTTGGTCTACATCAGTCAAGCACTTAACGCAGTTTATGGAACCACCACATAGGGTGCCGGTACCACATATGGTAAGTAAATTATAATTAAATTATATTTCAAATATACATGTATTTACTTAGCAACAGTAATATGGTAGCACCGTATATGGTGTCAGTACAATAATCGGCATTAAGTGCCTGACTCTATATCAAGTAAATGGCTGCAGACTGACTTCAGAAACACTGTTCTCAATTTCAACTACAGTATCACATTTTCTACAATCACGAAGAAAACTACACGTAATAGGAGCCATTTGATGCATTTCCTTGTTCAGTCACTTACGATGTGAATGACAGGGCACCAGCAGGCAATAACTACCGTTGTCAAGTAAATTGAAATTAAAATTAAATTAAATTCGAAAATAATTTACTTCCGAAGAGTAAATTAACTGGCAAGTAAATTAAAATAAAATTAAATCTCTTACGAAAATGGCGAAGCAAGTAAAAAGTAAATTAAATTAGATCGAAAAGGCTGAAAAATTTACTTTCAATTTACTCTAATTTACTTGTAATTTGCTTCATTGACTATTCTATCTGTGGTAGTCTTGGCTCTCGCATGTTACTTTTGTGTGTTTTGTGCCTTTTCTGTCTGTCTATTTAACCACAGAATGTACATATACTCTCACTGTTGAGAATGGAAACCCAGCTGCAATGCAACAGATCATTCAACACAATTTTCTCTGAAATCTTAATTGGAATCCTATACTACGTATAGAATGTGAAGCTACAGTTTTCGTGCAACCATCACATACATCACAGGTCATCTGCCGAAGGGGAGGGAGTTGGGGGTCTGGCGCCGGCGGTGGGATCTAAGCCCAAATTTTGGGAGGGGTTTGGCACTAAACACCCTCAAAAATCGTAAAAAATCTCTAATTTGGGCTGAAATACAGCTGAAAAGTGCTGTTTTGCAGGCTATTTTGGCTATTTTTGTGTCTGAAATTGTAAAAAATCGCAAAAATTTCCTCAACAAATTACTTGCCAGAAAAATTGGAGGAGGGTCGGGAAAATCGTCTTGGGGGTCCCCATCCGGGGGGTCTGGCCTAAGTCGGGTGGGGGCAGACCCCCAGACTCCCTGATACATGTATGCACTGATGCATGGAAACCCCTTTGTTTCATCAAATCCCGGTCCGGTCTGTCCATAAGTTACAGTGTTAGCCAAAGCTTTACATCTGTTGCTTTGCTCCTAGAAAAATAGTTATACAGCTGTAATGCATTTCTGAAAAACTGATTTTACCAAAAACATGAAGCTTAACAAAAGGACAGAGTTAGATTCATAGTGCCATAAGTTTACTAGAAATCCATACTCAGATATTTGGTGATTTTGTGATATTTTCGGCAATTTTTTGGCATAGAAAAGTAAATTAGAATTTAATTAGAAGTTGAAAGTAAATTAAAATCAAATTAAATTGTTGGCAAATCGGTCAAAGTAAATTAAAAAGTAAGTAAATTATTTTGTGGAGATGCAAGTAAATTAAAAAGTAAGTAAATTGCTAAACTAATTTACTTGACAACGGTAGCAATAACTAATGTGGGAGCGGTCATATTGAAAAACGGCTGTCATTTTCAGAATCAGCGTGAAACGCTGCATTAGATGAAGCAAATTACCTGGCTCTGTGCCCAGCATATGTCTGACTGAACCGAGTCAGTCACCTTTCAAAGTACACACATTTTCCTCGCAAATCCGTAAAATGGCCATATCTTCCAAAATCGGCATCGCAGAAAGAAAATATAGTTATTTTCGGAATCAGCAGCAAAAACTGCATAAGAAAAACACCTTTCAGCACGCTTTTTGCTCGATTGTTCGGAAAAAATAAGGCGGTATTTTCCAGAAGTTTTTCAGTTTTTGTCCAATATCTCGCTAAACCGGGTATAGCGTTCCGGAAGCCTGGAGTACAGCGCCAGAAGGGCCACCTTTAGAGTACTGTTGATTGGGTATACCGAACCCATACCGAAAAATGGGTATTTTTGGGAATACCTACCGATTTCAGGTATTTTAATAAATACCCACACCCGGTATACCGATTATTTTGGGAATACCCAGGTATTTGGGAATCGGTATTTTTTGTCCAGCTTAGTGCAATTTTTATCGAAAATTCCCTATGATTACAATGTTTTCTTTGTAATTTTGCATTTTTGCGGCATGCAGAAACACATTCTATTACGATATCCTCCCAAAATATCGAATTTGAAGGATTTTTAGTACTCTGACCCTACTCCCTGTCTCAAACTGCTTTTTCATTAGAAAGCGTTGGTCTAGTTTTCGCTAAACCTTACACTGCTACTGAATAATCAAGTCTCTATGTACTTGATGTAATCAGAATCGACAAAATAGCCCCGCGTTTTGTCACTGCTGGTTAGATCTCCATACTGTACGCTAGTAGGCCTTATAACTACAGTATACTGTTATTTTACTATAGTATAGTAAAACAAAAATTAGTAATACTAGTGGTATTTTACTAGTAGTAAAATAATAGTAAAAACTAAAAGTAAGAGCCAATAGTAAAGTAAAAATTAAATTAAATTACCAAAGGCTGTCAATAGTAAAACGGAAATTTTACTACTATTTTACTAGTTTTTGATGAACTCCAGCCAAAATCCTGATCAATTCTGCAATAAAAGACGTGTGGGTCTACTTTTGTTAGTCAAATTTCACACATTTTTTGTCTCTAAACTTCTGGAGAACTTTGTATCATGATCAAATTTACCGACTATTCGGACCAACATCAATTATTCACAAAATCTTGGCATCATTGATGCGAAATTCCACTTTATGACTAGTAAATTCGTAGTAAAATAGTAGTAAAATTACTAAAATCATTAGTAAAACAAAAATTAGTAAAATGGAAGCTACCTGGTAGTAAAACAAAAATAAAAATTAAATTGGCAGATTTGATTTCTAGTAAATTTAGTAAATAGTAAAATGAAAATCCACTAGTAAAATAACAGTACTACAGTACAATGGAAACATTTCTCTTAGCCAAAATTATTTATAGAAACGATTTTCACTTCGGTAAAACTAAAAAGATTCAAAACATTCCTAAAAAACCTGTAAATCCCATTGCATTTGATGAATTTTTTAGCCTCTGACCTTGGAAATGACCAAATCCATGGCCGTGTAAATGGGAAATTTAGTGTTTTCACTTTGTAAAACATTTTCAGCAAATACCGAATAAATACCGGTATACCGGTATTTTTGCGAATACCTACCCATACCGAACCGATTCCTGGGTATGCCGCAAAATACGCACCGGTACCGAACCGATTCCTGAAAACCCCATACCCAAACAACAGTACTTTTGAGCTATCGAACCATGCGCAGATGTGCAGACCAATTCTGCATCTACAGAAACGACTGAATGGTGATCGTTTCAGCAGAGACTGTCACAGATAAAAAATTGGTCAAAAACGGGCTACCGACCCAACTTTGAGGGGCTGTCGCTCCGGTTCTAGGGGGCCACTGATGTTCGAACATGCACCGTTGGTGTTCGTTTGACATCTATTTTAACATTTTCGATTTGGATACCAGCCGGTTCCGCAAAAAAGTTGCTTGAAAATCCTAAGCTGACCTTCTCGCAAAATGCAAGTTGACAGCGGATTCGACATAAATTGAACGAAAAGAAATCAAAGCGCGTGCGGTGCAATTTTCTGGACCCCTCCGGAAATATAGGAGCAGCGCACGGCAGGCTGCCGGCTGTAGCGTGGTACTCTCTTGCTCTTTTATTATGTATTCCTTCTTGTTAAACTAATTGACATGCAGCAGTCCCATCGCCTTATGAGATCACGCATGTTTTCGATGTGATTTAAAGGTCCTGACTGAGGCGGTGCTTCGCGTTGGCAACGTAAATTAATCTAACGTTATGTCGAACTTCACCAAAACAGGATCAGATGGTTGGAACAATCTTGTTCTCTATGTTCTATACATTGTGCTCGGTTTTTCGATTAGCATGGGAAATTTGTTAATTGTGACGGCTATTCTAAGATATCGAGCGCTCAGAACTTCCAAGGTTTATGTGCTTATTATGGGACTTTCTGCCGCCGATGCACTTAATATGTTGGCCTGTGCGTCTGCCGGTATGTACCGTATCTCTGCTTTCTCTGTCTGCATGTACCATATGTCTGCCCAATTGTTACCATGAGCTTCGCGATCTCTTTAAAATTGAAGCAAACCACGTCTTTCGCGAACTGTAGCAAGTCAACTGATTAACCTAACCTAGCCTAGCCTAGCCTAGCCTAGCCTAGCCTAGCCTAGCCTAGCCTGCCTAACCTAACCTAACCTAACCTAACCTAACCTAACCTAACCTAACCTAACCTAACCTAACCTAACCTAACCTAACCTAACCTAACCTAACCTAACCTAACCTAACCTAACCTAACCTAACCTAACCTAACCTAACCTAACCTAACCTAACCTAACCTAACCTAACCTAACCTAACCTAACATAACCTAACCTAACCTAACCTAACCTAACCTAACCTAACCTAACCTAACCTAACCTAACCTAACCTAACCTAACCTAACCTAACCTAACCTAACCTAACCTAACCTAACCTAACCTACCCTAACCTAACCTAACCTAACCTAACCTAACCTAACCTAACCTAACCTAACCTAACCTAACCTAACCTAACCTAACCTAACCTAACCTAACCTAACCTAACCTAACCTAACCTAACCTAACCTAACCTAACCTAACCTAACCTAACCTAACCTAACCTAACCTAACCTAACCTAACCTAACCTGTGATTTAGGAGTTTATCGTACACTGAAAGTCTTGAATGACACTCATCGGTACTTGATGCGTCCTTGGGACTGCATGTGTACCTTGCAGTCCCTTATTTGGTCATTTTCCAATAAACTGAGCACATTAATGCTAGTGGTTGTGTCAATGGATAGGCTGTTCAGTGTTCTCAAGCCCCTCGACTACCTGAGATGGGACACTCGGTATGTAAGGCTAGCTGTCAAGTCTGCTCTGTTTTGTTAACCTGGGTATCTACTAACATACATGTAACAGGGGGTCTGGGGGTCTGCCCCTACCTGACTTAGGCCAGACCCCCCCCCAGATGGGGACGACCCCTCCGATTTTTCTCGCAAGTAATTTTTGAGCAAATTTTGGGATTTTTTTTACAATTTCAGACACAAAAATTGCCAAAGTAGCCTGCAAAACAGCACTTTTTAGCTGTATTTCAGCGCAAATTAGCGATTTTGGGCGATTTTTAGCCAAAAATTGCGATTTTTCAATTTTTGAGCGTTTTTAGTGCCCAACCCCCTCCCAAAATTTTGGCTCAGACCCCCTCCCCCGGTCGGCGGAGACAGACAGACAAACAGACAGACAGACAGACAGACAGACAGACAGACAGACAGACAGACAGACAGACAGACAGACAGACAGACAGACAGACAGACAGACAGACAGACAGACCGACCGACCGACCGACCGACCGACCGACCGACCGACCGACCGACCGACCGACCGACCGACCGACCGACCGACCGACCGACCGACCGACCGACCGACCGACCGACCGACCGACCGACCGACCGACCGACCGACCGACCGACCGACCGACCGACCGACCGACCGACCGACCGACACATTACTGCACACCTCTGTTTTTCAGCTATGCTTGGGGACTGCTTGGGCTCAGTTATACATACAGTTGGGTGTCAGGCCTCATTGGTATCGCACTGACCTACTGCACAAGGAATGAGCCACCTTCAGTTTCTGGAGCTTGCATTCCACCTCAAGCCCTTGCAAAAGCTAGCAGGGTATGCTATGCTATGCCTTTGTTAAATAGAAACGTTCTGCACACTTTTGTGTCATTGCAGCTATATAGCAGTTACTTTGCAATCGCTCCTGTGATCTTTTGCACTATGAGTATCGTGATCTATGGCAGTGTGTGGTTAGTCTATAGACGTGCTTCTCACACGATCCAATCAAGAGCCAGGCAGGGACAGCTTGAGCTAGAACGCAGTGTGACGCGATGTCTGGGCATCAGCTGTATGTGCACCTTTTTCTTCTATGAGGTGCCCTGGCTCTGCGGCATGCTGGCCACTTGGACCGGCTACCAGCACGTAAACTTTGTTTTCTGGGTGCTGACACTGATCAACCCAGGCTGCAATATATTCATTTATCCGCTGAGAATGCCCGAGATGAAGAAGGCTGTCCGAAGCTTGTTGGCCAATCGGACACTACCGGACAATCTAAACATGTGGTTGCCTAAGCGTTTAGGTTGTAGAAATCATAGAGCAAATTTTGTTCCTCTGAGTGGTCGGCTGCACACCGCTGCTGATGTAAATTAGCGTTTGCGAAGATTCTTGTGTACTGTGATTCAAATTGATCAGTCCATTGAAATGAAGATGAATGGAAGCTCTGACAAGTAATTGAATCTGTGAAACGGTGTTGCTTTCCAGTACATCTAGATTTAGTCCAACCTTTGTTGTCGTAATTGATTTTGATTTTTGCTGGGTTTGACCAATGTGTTTGATTGAGCTTCTCGGCATAAGCAGACAGACAGATGCACAGCAGAACTATTGCAAAAAAGGCAGATAGATGCATCTGTGGCGACCAACATTCCAGCGCCGGTTACTGTTCAAACAAGCATAATTGGTGTTGGTTCAGACTCAGTTGGAAACAAACATAGCCTTCCTTCTGTTAAAATCAGAGAGATGTCACTGCTGTCATTTATAAATTTTTGCTGTCAGATATGTGGCGTTTGCTCGGTTTGCTGGTTGTTCTCAGTTGCGTACGGGCAGAGGATGAAGAGACGTAAGAGTGGGCGAAAAACAATGTTTAATAACATAACAAAGTAGCTTTGGCTTTCGTTTCAGTCCGTCGGTGCGGGTTCAGGCCAACCAAAAGGCCATAGACTACATGAAAAAGGTGGGCATGGAAATTTTGACCAACCTGCTCGACAGGAGACTGAAAACCTTCTCCGTTCCCTTAACGAAAGGTTCAGAGAAGTGGGTCGACTACTGGATCAGAGACTTGCGCATCCCTAACTTGGACATACCAGCAGACAAAACGCACATCGAGCTGGTTGAACCAAATGGAGTCAAAGCTTCAGTAAGTTGCACTTCAAGCCTTTCATGCAGGAAGTCACTTAACCCCATAAGTATCGGCCGGTACTATTTATGATGCAGGTAGGATAGAGGTTCCATATATGGTACCCATACATGTAACAGGTCATTCGCCGATGGGGGGAGGGGGGTTGGGGGGGTCTGGCGCCGGCCGGGGGGGGGTCTGAGCCAAAATTTTGGGGGAGGGGGTGGGCACTAAAAAACGCTCAAAAATCGAAAAAATCGCAATTTTTTGGCTAAAAATTGCCAAAATCGCTAATTTGGGCTGAAATACAGCTAAAAAGTGCTGTTTTGCAGGCGATTTTGGCAATTTTTGTGCGTGAAATTGTAAAAAATTGCAATAACTTGCTTGAAAATTTACTTGCCAGGAAGGGGGAGGGGGGGTCCCCATCTCTGGGGGGTCTGGCCTAAGTCGGGTGGGGGGCAGACCCCCCCAGACCCCCCTGTTACATGTATGATGGTACCCCAGGTTTGGACATTGTGGTGGTACTATATATGGCACCGGTCCGGTAGCCTTATTTGGCTAGTGCCGTATACATACGGTACCACTCCAGTTGAAACTCATATGTACTACATAAGGTACAAGTACCAGTACCTTATATAGCAGCAGTACCATGGTACCCACCAAAGTGGCCGCCCAAACATTGGTGTACTACCCCAGGTACCACCACTACCATTTCGAGTACCTGTAATTTATTATGGTACCGATGCCATATGGCGTTAAATGTCTGACTGTCATAAAATTGGTGAACCAGCTACAGTCGTAGGGTTCCGATTCAATGCAATGACGCCTAGTAAGCGCAGAGTATTCCAGGTAGAATTGTCAATTGGTGTGACTGCTGACTATACAGTGAAACTAAACATGGGACTGATTCACCCTCACCAAGCTGGAAAGGTGATAGGAAAAGCTACAGCGGCTGCAAACGTCGAAGCTGCCATTGTGAACAAGAACGGCGAGCCTCAGGTATGAAATAGCTGAGGCAATGCTTGCAAAAGCACCAATGCTGCCTATAACAGGTGGAGATCAGAAAGTGTCACATAGACATGAAGTATTTGGACATTGACTTCAAGGGCAACTTTGTAAACAGGATCCTCAACTTCTTGGACAATCTCTTCGAGCGAATGGTCAGACCACACATCAGTGGCATTGTCTGTCAAGAGGTCAGTTTCTTTCTTCGAAGCTCGGACTACTTTCATGAGACTTTCAGCTCCACAAACTGATCAAAGATGATATCAACAAGCGCTTGGAGAAACAACCGATGGTCTTTAGTGTCATCGATGAGCATCCTCTGAAGAACTTCAAGGTAGACTATCACATGGTTGGAGATCCTGTTGTCAAGGGGGATATGGCTTCTATGGCAAGCAGAGCACAGATCAGCTATGTGGGGCATGAAAAGGACAAGGACATCCCGAAGCCTGTTGAAATAGATGAAATTCAAGAGTCTGAGAGGATGTTCTGTGTCAACATGGATGCTCAGGCACTGCTGGGCTCAGCTGCCTATGCTTTGAAGGTAAGTGGATTTCAATGAATTATTGAAATTTGTTGAAACCTAATGAAGAAATGAACAAATGAATGAACAAGATAAGGAATCAGCAAGTGAGTAAACCTTGCAACAAATAAACAAACTCACAAATGAATTAGCATCAAATGAATGATTGACGGAATGCATGAACAAACAAGTGGAGGAATTAGCAAACAAACCACCAAACAAGGGATGTGTGGAAAAATGAATGATGGAACAAATGAACAAATAAATTACCAATGGAACAAATGAAAGAATGAATGAATGAACAAACAAACGAATCAGGAAATGAAAATACAAATGACGAAGAAATGAATGAATATATGAACTAATGAACAACCGAACGAACGAACGAATGAACGAACAAACGAACAAACGAACAAACGAATGAATGAACGAATGAATGAACGAACGAACGAATGAACGAACAAACGAACGAACGAACAAACGAACGAACGAACGAACGAACGAACGAACGAACGAACGAACGAACGAACAAACGAACGAACGAACGAACGAACGAACGAACGAACGAACGAACGAATGAACGAACGAACGAACGAACGAAGGAATGAACATAACGAACGAACAAACGAACAAACGAACGAACAAACAAACGAACGAACGAACAAACGAACAAACGAACGAACGATTGAACGAACCAACGAATGAACGAACAAATGAACGAACGAACGAACGAACAAACAAACGAACAAACAAACAAACAACAAACAAAGTGATTAGCAAGTGTTCTAGGTATCAAACAAAGCTCACATCACCATTGATGAAGAGTTTCTGAGACAGAACAAAGTCAAACCAGGACCTCTGTTAGATTGCGGTTGCACAGAGGGCGCTTGTCTGGCCTTCATGTTCCCTCAGATCCAGCACAACTGCACAATCGGTCAAAAAATCAGCATAGATGTCAGTTTGGCCGAGACACCTGACATCAAGGTCACCGAAGAAGGCATATCATTGGGTGTGGTAGCCGATGCCAGCTTCATCAGTTCTTCCATCAATGGCACCGGAGCTCACTTGTTCAGTTTGGAAGCGAAAGCAGGTCTACAGCTGTCCAACATCAAGCTAGATGAAGCAACGTGGAACCTGAAACTGACCCCGAAAGTGACCGAAGCCAAGATGAGTGTTAAAGACAGTCCTGTAGGTGATCTGGACCCACTGGGATTCGAGCTGGCTTGGAAGTTGGCAGTACAAGTGATAGCCCAACGTGTGCTGCAGTATGTGTTGGCAGAGTTGGGAATCGACCTCCCACCCTTGCAGTATGTGTCAGTGAACAACACTGAGATCAGTCTCGGTGACCATACCTTTACCGCTTGTTTCGATGCTGAGTATATCGGACCAAAGAAGTTTTGAGTTGATTTAGCAAGGGTGTTGTTGTGAGAGAGATAAAATGCAAGTAATTAAAATATATACTTCAGCAGAGTTTGAGTCAATGTCGCATGATGATGATTAGTCTGATTTTTGAAATGTCGATAGCAGTTATCAGAACGAATACATTTTATTCAGTTTGCTTACAAGCACTACCTCAAAATCACTTCCCATAGAAAGGATTCGGTTGACTATAGGGCCTAGCATACTGACCAGATCGCCTGTAGGGAAAGGTCAAAGTTGGAAAGTAGCTAGTCGGGCAGCTGAAACAACGTCCCAATCGATTCCAATAATTGTAGTATGGTTGATATTGATATCGAGTAATGCGACGGTACTGAAACAAAGGTTAATCTGAGTTGTTGCAGAGCAGTAAGACAATAAACAAAATACAGTATAGATAAAAAAAAATGTCCCATCGCTTTTTCGGCCTTCACTCAAACGTTTCATTCTCAGTCACTTCTTTACCGATTTGGCTCAAATTTTCAGCAAAAATTAACAACATGGTTGGCTAAATATTCTGCAAGTGTGGTGCCAAAATTCCGACTCATACTGGTTTTATGACCCGAAAACTAGGAATGAGGGTGGTCCACGCAAATTTAATTTTTTTCGGTAATACAAGGAGTACAGTCCTGAAACTTGCAGTAATGATTAGTGTTGCTATTGGGCATAACATACTAAGCGGGCAGCCCTGTAGCTCAAAGGGCACTAAAATGGGGGAATTTCAAAAACATGACGAAATATGACTTTTCTTCGTAAAACCGGCAAAATGACGATTCCGAAGATTTTCAATTTTCAAAAAACGCTGCAGGGATGGTTACTATGGTGTGGAACAGAGCTTAAATATGAGGTTCATTTATTTGTCGAACTTCCTGCTACAATCTATGTTGATTAACAACAGATTCAGTGCTTTCATTCTAGAAGGTGCAGATTTCTTAACTATGGGATTTTCACTCATGTTTTTGAAATTCCCCCATTTTAGTGCCCTTTGAGTTACAGGGCTGCCCGCTTAGTATGTTATGCCCAATAGCAACACCGATCATTCCTGCAAGTTTCAGGCCTGTACTCCTTGTATTACCGAAAAAAAATAAATTTGCGTGGACCACCCTCATTCCTAGTTTTCGGGTCATAAAACCAGTATGAGTCAGAATTTTCGCACTAAACTTGCAGAATATTTAGCCAACCATCTTGTTAATTTTTGCTGAAAATTTGAGCCAAATCGGTAAAGAAGTGACTGAGAACGAAACGTTTGAGTGAAGGCCGAAAAAGCGATGGGACATTTTTTTTGATCTATACTGTATAATAGAGACCGATTCTTTTTCTATGATTAAGAAGTTTATCTAAGTGATATGGGCAGCCTACACGGGTTCCCCGACTATACAATATATGTACATACACCCTGCCCAAACATAACCTGTCAGGATTCTACAGTACACAGGGTATGTAGTTTGAGTGTTTTGAGTGATTGTTTGAGTGTATTCCTGTTGTGTAGTTAGCTTCGAGTGATTGTGTTGTGTGTTTGTTTTGTGTTTTACTAGTCATCTGCCGATAAAACCCCTTCAGAATCTAAAGGAAAACACACAAACCTAACAAGTTACAAGTTAACATGGAGGCTTTGGTCTTAGCTCTCCGAATACAGAGAGTGTGGTACTCAACAAATAGGTCACTTTCGGCATTTTCTCGGCGTTCAAAGACTATTTATTTAATTTGTTTGTGCGAAATCCTGAGGGATGTGGTTTTTTGAGTACCATAGGGAGAAAAGACACTAAAAAGAAAGTCGAAGGTGAAAACTTATTTTTTCTTCTTCAAAAAGGCAATTTTGTGTTGTTTCGCATGATCTGGGCACTTTTTCGGATTCTTCTAAGGTTTAGTTTAAACCATAGCAACAACAAATTAAGTTATACCAGACGCGTTGTTGTTGTTCTTGGCTGTATGTAGTACGGGCTGGCAGGTGGTGTCACAATGACGACCAAGATCAAGGAGAAGATTATGGAAGCGAGAGCATTCATTCTTTAAGATTCTAAAAAGAAGTCTTCTTTATATATAGTATAGATCGAGAAATGTATACCCACTGTTTCGAACTTTAGTCAAACGGTTCTGTCTTGCTCGCTCAGTTGTTTGATCGATTTGGTTAAAATTTTCAGCAAAAGGTAAGAAAACAATTGTTATTATTGTGCAACTGTTCGGTGCAAAAATCTTATCTCATGCTGGTTTTGTGACCGGAAAACTAAAGAATACTGGTGCTCCATGCAAATTCAAATTTTTTAGATAATTCGAAGGTATGGGTATGAATGAAACTTGCAGAAATGATTGGTAATGTCATTGGGCAATTTAAAAAAAACATGGCTAAATGAGACTTTTTTCCGAAGCAGCAAGATTAAAAATGTGCAACCAACCTAAAAAATATGTAGCCAGTTGACTTGTTAATTTTTGCTGAAAATTTGAGCCAAATCGATCAAGAACTGACCGAGAACAAAGCATTTGAGTAAAGTTCAAAAAATAGGTGCACATTTTTATCTGCATTGTAAACTTGGTTGGAAAGATATAAGAGTACGTACCGTTCGGTGCTTTCACAAACTGGAATCAGGGCGTGAATTGTTAGATGCTATTTATGCGTTGTGCGTCAAATACTGATGCGCACTCAGACGTTTTTTAGTATTCATTCTTGTTTAGTTTATTCATCAACATTAGCTGATTTACAATATGCATTGATCAGTTAAAACCACTAAAAGCGTCTGAGTATGAATTAATAGTTCCAACCAGCATAAAACAAAAGCACTCATGCGTTCGCGTGGCCGGAATTAATTCAGTTAATTCTCAACTATAAGCGCGATTTACTTACACAATTTATTTTGATTGAAGGAGCAGATCAAAAACAAATCTTTGAGCGATGTGAGTACACTGTTGGAGACGGAAACATACAGAAAGCAGTGTTTCCTTCCAGGGATGGATACAGAAAGCAGTGCTTCCAGGGATAGATATTTTCCCGAAAAACCTCGCCCCATGTTTTTTCGAGTTTTTCCGATTTTTTTTCGGTTTTTTCTCCAAAATCGCGGAAAAAACTCCGGCACAAGTACTAAGTATTCTAGACTGGCTTCACGATTCATAACGCTTTCTAGCGCCTTCCTCAGTCTTTTCAGACCAGAAATACACGTGTTACATAGATATAGAAATCACGAAACAGGCATGCAACAGTTCCTGACAGGCTCCATCAATAAACGCTATATGCATACTTTCTTACAGCAGTTTGCCTTTTTGTTTTAGATTGCCAAATTTGGTATTTTCTGTTGTTTTCTAATAGCTTTGAGTCAGTCTAGCCCAGGGGGGGGACCCAACCACGACAAATCTTGAAATATGTGCCGGGCCACTTCCGGTGACCGACATTCAAACGGTTGCCATTCTCCCAATTCTCAAGCTATCGACAAGCGGCTTGGTGCGTTGTGTAGCTGAGATAATGGGCTTTCTAACAATGTGCCCCAGTTTAGTATATCCCAATTTTTGACGAAAATGTTTAGCGTTTTTCGCGGTTGAAAGTGATTCAAAAAATTGCTCATTATTTAAACGGTCATAACTTTTGACAATAAAGGGCTAGCCACATACTGATCACACCACATGAAAGAGCTCGTCGAGTACAATATTGTAGATGCCATCGGAGTCCAGATTAATCGATTCTAGCCTGAGTAGTAGCGTGCCAAACATGATCATAATTTTTGGGCTCAATTTTCGCATTTGTCGTGCTTTCCAAGACCACTGGCAGCGAAGCAGTGTTCTAATTGAGTCGTGAGGCCCATCAATCGAAGCGTCTTGGTGCTCTGAGTTCAAAAAGCATACTCAAACCTAAATTGGAGGCTTCGTATCTATGTTACTGACCCAAGTTATAAACGACTGTTTCATACCCATATAGAGCCTAATGTTTGCAGCCATTTTTTCACAAATAGAACATCGAAATTCCAAATTCTGAACGAACATTCTGATGTAGAACGGCGAGACGAATCGATTGGTGTGAGAAACGTCTTTCTACGACCACGTTTTCCCGGTGGACAGTTGACATGAATGAATGTCGCTCTGATTTTCGCTACAAAAATGGCCTGTTTAATAGGGAATTCATGGTCTTGCTCATCATCCGGTGATCCCAGATGGATCGCTGAGCTACCAATCGATGCACAACGGTCCGTTAAACTCGAAAATCGCGGCTGCATCGCTCTTTTAACCATTGCCATCACTGTACAGGTGGAAATATAGGAGTGGTCGGATTTTCACCTTTGTCTTCTCACATTCTGAGTTAATTATCGACGAAATAACGGTCGAAAATTAAACTTCTGAACGAACATTCTGATGCAGAACGGCGAGACGAATCGATTGGTGTGAAAAACGTCTTTCTACGACCACGTTTTCCCGGTGGACAGTAGACATGAATGAATGTCGCTCTGATTTACGCTACAAAAATGGCCTGTTTAGTAGGGAATTCATGGTCTTGCTCATCATCCGGTGATCCCAGATTGATCGCTGAGCTACCAATCGATGCACAACGGTCTGTTGAACTCGAAAATCGCGGCTGCATCGCTCTTTTAACCATTGCCATCACTGTACAAGTGGAAATATAGGAGTGGTCAGATTTTCACCTTTGTCTTCTCACATTCTGAGTTAATTCTGGACGAAATAACAGTCGAAAATTAAAATTCTGAACCAACATTCTAATGCAGAACGGCAACATCTTTCCACGACCACATTTTCCCGGTGAACAGTGGAGATTTTTGCGCGAGATCCCGATTTTAACTTGGAAACTCCTGTTTTCTATGATGCAAATTATTAGCTTAGTGGTACCGATCGTGTGTGTGTGTGTGTGTGTGTGTGTGTGTGTGTGTGTGTGTGTGTGTGTGTGTGTGTGTGTGTGTGTGTGTGTGTGTGTGTGTGTGTGTGTGTGTGTGTGTGTGTGTGTGTGTGTGTGTGTGTGTGTGTGTGTGTGTGTGTGTGTGTGTGTGTGTGTGTGTGTGTGTGTGTGTGTGTGTGTGTGTGTGTGTGTGTGTGTGTGCATACATGTAACAGGGGGGGTCTGGGGGGGTCGCAGACAGTCCCCCACCCGAACTCGGCCAGACCCCCCCGGATGGGGCCCCCCCCCCCCCCGAGACGATTTCACCGACCCCCCCCCTCCGATTTTTCTGGCAAGTAAATTTTCGAGCAAATTTTTGCAATTTTTTCCAATTTCATACACAAAAATTGCCAAAATCGCCTGCAAAACAGCACTTTTTAGCTGTATTTCAGCCCAAATTAGCGATTTTTGGCAATTTTTAGCCAAAAAATTGCGATTTTTTCGATTTTTGAGCGTTTTTTAGTGCCCACCCCCCTCCCCCAAAATTTTGGCTCAGACCCCCCCCGGCCGGCGCCAGACCCCCCCCCCCCCCCCCCTCCCCCCATCGGCGGATGACCTGTTACATGTATGTGTGTGTGTGTGTGTGTGTGTGTGTGTGTGTGTGTGTGTGTGTGTGTGTGTGTGTGTGTGTGTGTGTGTGTGTGTGTGTGTGTGTGTGTGTGTGTGTGTGTGTGTGTGTGTGTGTGTGTGTGTGTGTGTGTGTGTGTGTGTGTGTGTGTGTGGGTGTGTGTGTGTGTGTGTGTGTGTGTGGGTGAGTGTGTGTGTGTGTGCATACATGTAACAGGGGGGTCTGGGGGGGACGCAGACAGTCCCCCACCCGAAATAGGCCAGACCCCCCCGGATGGGGACCCCCCCCCCCCCCGAGACGATTTCACCGACCCCCCCCCCCCTCCGATTTTTCTGGCAAGTAAATTTTCGAGCAAATTTTTGCAATTTTTTCCAATTTCATACACAAAAATTGCCAAAATCGCCTGCAAAACAGCACTTTTTAGCTGTATTTCAGCCCAAATTAGCGATTTTTGGCAATTTTTAGCCAAAAAATTGCGATTTTTTCGATTTTTGAGCGTTTTTTAGCGCCCGGCCCCGCCCCCAAAAGTTTGGCTCAGACCCCCCCCGGCCGGCGCCAGACCCCCCCCCTCCCACCCCCTCCCCCCATCGGCGGATGACCTGTTACATGTATGTGTGTGTGTGTGTGTGTGTGTGTGTGTGTGTGTGTGTGTGTGTGTGTGTGTGTGTGTGTGTGTGTGTGTGTGTGTGTGTGTGTGTGTGTGTGTGTGTGTGTGTGTGTGTGTGTGTGTGTGTGTGTGTGTGTGTGTGTGTGTGTGTGTGTGTGTGTGTGTGTGTGTCGCGCGCGCGAGTGCAAGGGTTCAAGTCACGATGATAAATCAAATAAGGAAAGCATTCCAGATTTTTTTTCGGTTTTTTCTCCAAAATCGCGGAAAAAACTCCGGCACAAGTACTAAGTATTCTAGACTGGCTTCACGATTCATAACGCTTTCTAGCGCCTTCCTCAGTCTTTTCAGACCAGAAATACACGTGTTACATAGATATAGAAATCACGAAACAGGCATGCAACAGTTCCTGACAGGCTCCATCAATAAACGCTATATGCATACTTTCTTACAGCAGTTTGCCTTTTTGTTTTAGATTGCCAAATTTGGTATTTTCTGTTGTTTTCTAATAGCTTTGAGTCAGTCTAGCCCAGGGGGGGGACCCAACCACGACAAATCTTGAAATATGTGCCGGGCCACTTCCGGTGACCGACATTCAAACGGTTGCCATTCTCCCAATTCTCAAGCTATCGACAAGCGGCTTGGTGCGTTGTGTAGCTGAGATAATGGGCTTTCTAACAATGTGCCCCAGTTTAGTATATCCCAATTTTTGACGAAAATGTTTAGCGTTTTTCGCGGTTGAAAGTGATTCAAAAAATTGCTCATTATTTAAACGGTCATAACTTTTGACAATAAAGAGCTAGCCACATACTGATCACACCACATGAAAGAGCTCGTCGAGTACAATATTGTAGATGCCATCGGAGTCCAGATTAATCGATTCTAGCCTCAGTAGTAGCGTGCCAAACATGATCATAATTTTTGGGCTCAATTTTCGCATTTTCGCATGTGTGTGTGTGTGTGTGTGTGTGTGTGTGTGTGTGTGTGTGTGTGTGTGTGTGTGTGTGTGTGTGTGTGTGTGTGTGTGTGTGTGTGTGTGTGTGTGTGTGTGTGTGTGTGTGTGTGTGTGTGTGTGTGTGTGTGTGTGTGTGTGTGTGTGTGTGTGTGTGTGTGTGTGTGTGTGTGTGTGTGTGTGTGTGTGTGTGTGTGTGTGTGTGTGTGTGTGTGTGTGTGTGTGTGTGTGTGTGTGTGTGTCGCGCGCGCGAGTGCAAGGGTTCAAGTCACGATGATAAATCAAATAAGGAAAGCATTCCAGTAAGCATCAAGTGCCCATTCCTAGCAGGTAATGGAAAAGTAAAACCAGCACACAGACTGCCATGGCAGCACTATGTGCTGCTCACAGCTGAAATGGAGGCCTTCGATTCTTCCTCCTGCTTGTATATCAGCTGGACACTGGTTGGCACAACTGTATTTGCTGTGCATCTGGATCCATCTTTTGCTCAAAATCTCTCAACATACCTTACCAACTTTGTGCAGTGTGCAAAGGAAAAGCGTTCCTATGACACGTTTATGGACAAAATCCAGGAAGGAAACGCCACATCTTTATGCAAGGTTGCAAGTCAGCTAGCGGAGAAGTTCAAACCAATCGTGGAGCTGGAATCGTGTCTTGACTATGCTGCAAAGAAAAGCGCTAGACAAGTTACAGAGCAAGTTGACAAGTTTCACCAAGAACTTCAAGGTTTATAAGCTATCTCGATACCTAATATAACCTGTTACTTTTGTAGTCCTTGTCTGTACAGTTATGAAAGCAAATATAAAATAATAAAATTTTCAATGGATGCATGACATATAGACCAAACAGCAATGCACTGAAATTTTCGAACTCAGTTGACCATTGCACATCGATTGGTTTCCTTTCCACTAAACTAATAGTTTGCATCTTGTGTCTCGCGTGGCAGTGCTATAGCCGAAATTCCATTAAGAACAGGAGTTTCCAAGTTAAAATCGGGATCTCGCGCAAAAATCTCCACTGTTCACCAGGAAAACGTGGTCGTGGAAGGATGTTTTGCATAGCAATCGATTCGTCTAGCCGTTCTGCATTAGAATGTTGGTTCAGAATTTTAATTTTCGACTGTTATTTCGTCCAGAATTAACTCAGAATGTGAATAGACAAAGGTGAAAATCTGACCACTCCTATATTTCCACTTGTACAGTGATGGCAATGGTTAAAAGAGCGATGCAGCCGCGATTTTCGAGTTCAACAGACCGTTGTGCATCGATTGGTAGCTCAGCGATCAATCTGGGATCACCAGATGATGAGCAAGACCATGAATTCCCTACTAAACAGGCCATTTTTGTAGCGTAAATCAGAGCGACATTCATTCATGTCTACTGTCCACCGGGAAAACGTGGTCGTAGAAAGACGTTTCTCACACCAATCGATTCGTCTCGCCGTTCTGCATCAGAATGTTCGTTGAGAAGTTTAATTTTCGACCGTTATTTCGTCGAAAATTAACTCAGAATGTGAGAAGACAAAGGTGAAAATCCGACCACTCCTATATTTCCACTTGTACAGTGATGGCAATGGTTAAAAGAGCGATGCAGCCGCGATTTTCGAGTTTAACGGACCGTTGTGCATCGATTGGTAGCTCAGCGATCCATCTGGGATCACCAGATGATGAGCAAGACCATGAATTCCCTATAAAACAGGCCATTTTTGTAGCGAAAATCAGAGCGACATTCATTCATGTCAACTGTCCACCAGGAAAACGTGGTCGTAGAAAGACGTTTCTCACACCAATCGATTCGTCTCGCCGTTCTACATCAGAATGTTCGTTCAGAATTTGGAATTTCGATGTTCTATTTGTGAAAAAATGGCTGCAAACATTAGGCTCTATATGGGTATGAAATAGTCGTTTATAACTTGGGTCAGTAACATAGATACGAAGCCTCCAATTTAGGTTTGAGTATGCTTTTTGAACTCAGAGCACCAAGACGCTTCGATTGATGGGCCTCACGACTCAATTAGAACACTGCTTCGCTGCCAGTGGTCTTGGAAAGCACAACAAATGCGAAAATTGAGCCCAAAAATTATGATCATGTTTGGCACGCTACTACTCAGGCTAGAATCGATTAATCTGGACTCCGATGGCATCTACAATATTGTACTCGACGAGCTCTTTCATGTGGTGTGATCAGTATATGGCTAGCTCTTTATTGTCAAAAGTTATGACCGTTTAAATAATGAGCAATTTTTTGAATCACTTTCAACCGCGAAAAACGCTAAACATTTTCGCCAAAAATTGGGATATACTAAACTGGGGCACATTGTTAGAAAGCCCATTATCTCAGCTACACAATGCACCAAGCCGCTTGTCGATAGCTTGAGAATTGGGCGAATGGCAACCGTTTGAATGTCGGTCACCGGAAGTGGCCCGGCACATATTTCAAGATTTGTCGTGGTTGGGTCCCCCCCCTGGTCTAGCCTATTATATACATCTTTAACGTCCATTTGTAAACTGAAAAAATGACATAAATTAGCTGTCTTAGCTTCAGTTTTTTCTGCGATTTATGTTTCTTGCGACCCTTAGGAATGAAACCTTTTCTAGGAAAAAAAAACGAAAAAAACACCTGAAAAAACGCACCTCACATCCCTAAGTATTTCAGTTTTGTGTTTGAATTGTAAAAATCCGTAAAAATTGCGGTTGCGTGCGCAGAATAGATACATTCACAGTAACACACTTTATTTTTGAAAATCACTTCATCGAATAATATCCGAATATATCACAGTTCTTTGTATACCTAGTCACCGAGTCTCATAGGTGGCATAGGAAAATCACCACTTCCCATTGATTTGAAGGGTCTAAATCTCATAGGTGGCATGGGAAAATCACCACTTCCCATTGATTTGAAGTGACCTATTCTCATAGGTGGCATGGGAAAATCACCACTTCCCATTGATTTGAAGTGACCTATTCTCATAGGTGGCATGGGAAAATCACCACTTCCCATTGATTTGAAGTGACCTATTCTCATAGGTGGCATGGGAAAATCACCACTTCCCATTGATTTGAAGTGCCCTATTCTCATAGGTGGCATGGGAAAATCACCACTTCCCATTGATTTGAAGTGACCTATTCTCATAGGTGGCATGGGAAAATCACCACTTCCCATTGATTTGAAGTAGTGTTGGAAAGTCCGGGGTTAAAAAAATAAGTTCAGGTTCAAGTCAAGTCCAACATCGAAATTTCAGGTTCAAGTCCAGGTTCAAGTCCACCATCTAAAAAACCTGGACAATAGGTTCAGGTTCAAGTCCACTGATAATTTCAAGAATTGTTGAAATTTTGCACTGATCGCAACTTTTTCTGAGCTATTTAAGCCTGTCTACTAGTAATGAAAGACGAAAACCACATTTTATGGGGCAGTAGTTTCGTTTTCTCGCATATTCAGTTTGAAAAATCGGTGTAAAAACAAGAAATCATGAAAATATTCTGTAATCCAACTGAAAATTTGACAAATTTTGCCTAAATTTTCACTCAAATTTTGAACCTATTGAGTGAGTCCAGTAAAACGAAACAGGTTCAAGTCCGGCTGAAATAAAATAGGTTCAGGTTCAGGTTCAAGTCCACAGATTTCAGGTTAAAAACCTATTAATAAGTCCAGGTTCAAGTCGGACTTGCCAACAGTAATTTGAAGTGACCTATTCTCATAGGTGGCATGGGAAAATCACCACTTCCCATTGATTTGAAGTGACCTATTCTCATAGGTGGCATGGGAAAATCACCACTTCCCATTGATTTGAAGTGACCTATTCTCATAGGTGGCATGGGAAAATCACCACTTCCCATTGATTTGAAGTGCCCTATTCTCATAGGTGGCATAGGAAAATCTCGACTTCCCATTGATTTGAAGGGTCTAAATCTCATAGGTGGCATAGGAAAATACCCACCACTTTTCAATCCTTTAGTGAAGTAGAAATTTCCGTCCTGAAAGAAAATTCAGTATTTGAACCTTTGGTCATACTCCATATGGAGTTTTGGGAGCAGTTAGAGTTTACCAATTTAGGCAGTCTGTCGGGACTCGGGAGGAGTTAGGATAGTTGGTTTTTGTAATCCTTAGCAATAGCCTAGAACAACAGCGCCTGCTAGGTTGACGGTTGTAAACGGAAAGGAACGATTGTCAGAAAATTGGGGTTTCTGTGCAATTCAGATTTCCATCTTATTTTCTTTCATAGGCAGGAGGACCTATGCTCCTCTTTACGTGAAGACAGAAAATGGGGTGTGTGAAAATGAAGTATTACCATGGTTGTCGTTGGTCGTACATAGTAAGACTTGTATGGAAAGGCTTCTGCAGGTGGTGTGACAACAATAACGCCAAGTGTGTAACAGAAGAATATAAAAGCGAGCTTGCTCATTCTTTTTATTTCGCAAAACAGGCTAGAATTGTGCTTATGAATTGGTTGGAAGCAAAAGTATGCGCATACAATAAGTGTGTACTGTTCTGGACGCCTATATCTACTGCATATTGAGCATATTGCAATAGCTTATGCTACATGTTTGAAATACTAATTATTACTCACCAGAAGCTTTTAGTGTTATCGTACAAGCTTAATTTATTCCGAATCAACGGACGTTTTGCTTACAAACTAATATAGCTCTGATTTTCTCTTTCCAAAGAAAGAATTTGCATACAACCCATATACAATTACTTGTGTTCTATTTCCCAAGGCCACTGAGCATGATAGTGTTGTGTGTTGTGTTTTTGCTATTGCGTGAAGTGAGTAGCTCTGATCCACAGTGTATGTCAATCAAGAATAACTCAGAGACAGAGGAGACCTGCAACAAAAGCAACTCACCACACTGCGTCAACCTGTTTGACCAACAAGCCCGAGTTTACAAGAAAGGCTGTGACACTGAGCTACTGTGCAGAGACGTCAATATTACAGAGCAACACAAGTGCGTGACCCACCCGCAACACCCGCTGCACACCATCTGCTGCTGTTTGGCTGTCGAGGAAGAGGCATGCAACAGGATCAATAAACCCGTTGTGTATACCTGTTTCAATCCGACGAATTACACAGAAATGACGAGGAAATCAAACGACCAGAGCTGGTGTTTAACATCATTCCCCAGAAACAGGAAGCCGGAAGGTGGTTGGGGAGTGGAGTATTGGTGCAACGGCCTTGGCAACCAGGCCTGTAATATTTACGTAACCCCGGAAGACTACTGTTGCTGCAATGCAGATGAATGCAATGACAAGACTCTCCACCCAGTGTACAGCTGCTACAATGAGAACGGTGACAAGGAGTTATGCACCAGCAAGACCAGCCGGGGATGTGTGCAGATGTATGACAAAGAGCTCAATCTGCTCAGGGCCGGTTGCTATGGAGACAAGCCATGCATTGGAGCTGAGATGTGGCAGAGCAGAAAGAAACAGAAGAATGACGCAGATGATGATGCTTACAAATGCACAGCCTACTTCAACAAAACCGATTCTGAGAATGGCACTGTCGCTTGCTGCTGTATGGCCAACGATTGCAACAAAGATGACAAGAACTACCGTCCTGAAATTGGCAGCTGCTACAACCACAATTTCAAGCAGATGCAACTATGTTGGGAAGCACCGAACCACCACTACTGTGTCAGTGCCTTTGAACCCTCCGGCAGGTTGAGGTGGCAAGGATGCGATTGGGATCGGATTTGCGAGAGTAAGAACGTTGCCTCTGGAGAGTGCAAAGATGGCTACTGCTGCTGCAACACAGGAAACAACTGCAATGATGACAAGCTCAGGCCCCCAATGACAACCGTAATGACCACACCAAGCGCAACTACTACTGCTGTGACAACAATGCCAACAACAGACACTACCACTACTACTAACAGTCCCACCACAGCCACTACCACCAGCGCCGCTCATGCTTCAGCAGTGATCAGATTGCTGTGGCCAGCCATGCTGATGCTGGCTTGCTAGCACAAATGTGTTTTTTTCATGTTTGCTATCAACTTGTCACTGTTTGCTCTGTCTTCAAAACGCTCGATCGCTAGATGAATTGGAAGGTGAATTTTTTGTTCTTACTAAAAATGAATTTGCTGCTGTTTCTCTGAGTGTAAAGCATTCTCTACGAAATAAATAGTCAACTGTCATTTTTGTGTGCTTTGATTATGAGTACAGCTTTTCTGAAAGCAAGAAGCCCGAGTTTACAAACGTGTTCATTGTTGTTTTTATTTCCACAAAACAGAGTAAAGTTGTGTTTATGAATTAGTTGGAAAGAAAACAGCTGTGTACATACAATTCCTGTGTACTTACAGTATGTACTGTGTTCTGTTGATTGGTATTCGATTTTCAGAATGTGTCTGTATGTGTGTGTGTACGTATTTACTGTCAAATGTGTATGCTAATTTGTACATACACATTCATAAAAACAATGTGTATTTTTGTGTATTTATGTGTATGTGTACTGTACTGAAAATTCAATTTTTGGCCAGATTTTGAGTGAGAAAACAAGAAAAATCAGATCGATCATAGTCCACTGTTTGAAAAACTAGGATATCTTTGAAATTGAGTTACTTAGGGCCAAAAAGTTTAAGTTGAATTTACATTAAAGTTTAAGCTTAGTGAGGATACAACAGTCAGGCACTTAACGCCGTTTATGGTACCGACACCATACATGGTGCCGGTACCATATGGTACCGGTACCTAGGGTAGTGGTACCACATATGGTGCCCCCACATTCGGCGACTGGTGTGGTACCATATATGGTACCCCTACCCATGGCCATGGGTGCCCGTCCGTACCATATATATGGTACGAAATCTGAACAGAGTGGTACCATATATGGTACCACCACAGGCCCCGAACGTGGGGGTACCATATATGGTGCCAGTACCCTATATGGTACCACTACCCTAGGTACCGGTACCATATATGGTACCCGCACCTTCAATGTGCATTTTTGTGTATGGTAAATGTGTATATGTACAGGGTGTGTCAAAAAAAACAACCCAGCAGAGTTTTTGCTGCAGCAACCGCAAATCTCAACCGATTTGAATGAATCCTGCTTTAAATGAAGGATGAATAAATTCTTGAAAGATTCGTGAAGGCCCTATTACGATACGATGCTTAGTTCCTGAGATATTTTCCTTCAAACACAAAACAGAGATTTTGGCAGTGAACAAGAGCGATTCCGTTGCATTTCACAACAAAACGGATTCCTACTGCTGAGGGGCAACAAGACTTTTACAAATGAAGTAACCAAGCATGTGTGGCACCAGAAAAACCTCGTTACGTTAGCCCTGAGCAGTAGGAATCGGTTTTATTATGAAGTGCAACAGAATAATAAAAATCGCTCTTGTTCATTGCCAAAATCTGTTTTGACTTTGAGTGCAAATATCTCAGGAACTGAGCATCGTATCTTAATAAAAGCTTCACTAATCTTTCGAGAATTAATTTATCTTTCATATAAAATAGGATTCACTTAAATCGGTTGAGATTTTCGGTTGCTACAGTAAAATATCTTCTGGAATGTTTTAATCTCTGTTGTTCACTGCCAAAATCTCCGTTTTGATTTTGAAAGCAATTATCTCAGGAACTAAGCAACGCATCTTAACAAAAGCTACACCAATCCTTCAAGAATTTATTTATCTTTCATTTAAAGGAGGATTCATTCAAATCGGTTGAGATTTGCGGTTGCTACAGCAAAAAGTCTGCTGGGTTTTTTTTTTTTTGACACACCCTGTATATACATAAACAACAGTACCAGCGTAGCCAGCTCTGACTTTGTCTTTCTAAAGCAATAATTTGCATGCAACGATATACAGTTATTTGCGTTCTATTTGGTAAGGCCACCAAGCATGATTGTGTTGTGTGTTGTGCTTTTGCTGTTGCGTCCAGTGAGTAGCTCCAGTCCGCGGTGTATGTCAATGAAGAAGAACTCAGAGAGAGAGGAGACCTGCAACAAAGCCAAGTCAGAATACTGCGTCAACCTGTTCAACCAACAAGGCCGTGTTTACAAGAAAGGCTGCGACACTGAGCAACTGTGCAGACGCAGAAACGTCAAGATTGAAGAGAGACAGAAGTGCGTGTCCCATCCGGAACACCCACTGCTCACCATCTGCTGCTGTTTGGCTGTCGAGGAAGAAGTGTGCAACAAGTCCAACAAAACCGTTGTGCATGCCTGTTTTGATCCAGAGCGTAACACGGTAGAGAAAAGCAAATCAGAAGACTATAGGTGGTGTGTCTTAAAATTCAATTACCAAGGCAAGGCGAATGGTGGCTTGGCACGGCAGTACGACCAGTGCGACAAAGTTGGCAACCAGGCCTGTAAAGTTAACGTACCCTTCCAGGGTGACTGTTGCTGCAATACAGATAGATGCAATGACAACACTCTCCATCCAGTGTACACCTGCTACAACGAGCATGGTTACAAGGAAAACTGCACCACGAAGACCAGCCGCGGATGTGTGCAGATGTACAACAAACACAATAATCTGCTCAGGGCCGGTTGCTATGGAGACAAGCCATGCATTGACGCTGAGATGTGGCAGAGCAGAGAGAAGCAGGGGAGAGACACAGATGATGCTGCTTACAAATGCACGGCCTACTACAATGGAAGTGATTCTGAGAACGTCACCATCGCTTGTTGTTGTACAGAGAACGATTGTAACAAACATGACAAGAACTACAAGCCTGAAATTGGCAGCTGCTACTACAACTACAATTACAAGCAGATGCACCTATGTCCCGAAGCACCGAACGACCACTACTGTATTAGTGCTTTTGACCCATTGGGCAGGTTGATGTGGCAAGGATGCGATCTCCGGCAGTTTTGTGAGAACAAGAACATTTCCTCTGGAGAGTGCAAAGATGGCTTCTGCTGCTGCAACACCGGAAACGACTGCAATGATGACAAGCTCAGGCCCCTAACCACCACTAGCTCCACGACAACCACAATGACCACAACAAGCGCAACTACTACTGCCGTTACAACGACAATAACAGCCACGCCAACAACAACAACTGAGGCAACAACGACGCCAACGACAGGCGCTACCACTACTACTAACAGACCAACCATGGCCACTACCAGCGCCGCTCCAGCTTCACCAGTGATCAAATTGCTGTGGCCAGCCATGCTGATGCTGGCCCGCTAGCACAAAAAGTGATTTTTATGTTTGGTATCAACTTATTACTGTTTGCTCTGTCTCCAAAATGCTTTATTACAAGATGAATTGAAAGGTGATTTTATATTCTTACTAAAATGAATTTGCTGCTGTTTCTCTGATTGTAAAGTATCCTCTATGAAGTAAACAGTGAACTGTCGTTTTGAGGGCTTTGATTTTGGGTGCACCTTTGTGAAATTAACAAGGCCGAGTTTACTTTGTCCTTCTGCTCGCTGCAATCAGGTCTGCCATCCGTAGCACTAGCCACTGCCGCCTTCTAAGACGCGTGTGCATAAAAATTACTGTTGGAAAGTCCGGGCTTTTAAAAACAGGTTCAGGTCAAGACCAAGCGCAAAATTTCAGGTTCAAGTCCGGTTTAAAAAAGATCTGGACAATAGGTTCAGGTTCAAGTCCTTCTCAAGCATGAAAGTTTACGTAAAAATTTTACCACATACTGTAGCAAAAACAACGCTTTTTGCAAACAGGATGATGGGCTCAGTTTTGTGAAACATGGGCTGTAAATAGTGATGCAACCGGGATCCCGGTATTTCCAGAAGAACCGGGAATTCCCGGTATTTTCACTCCCGGTTTCTAATCCCGGTTCGCATTCTCGAATATACCGGGAATACCGGGAAATATATTTTATAGCAGTATTGACAGTTTTTTTGCAGATACTATGTATTTCAGTGACATCTACTGTATAGCCAACTTTCTTTCGCCAGTACCAGCGGCACTACCCTCGGTACCGGTACCATAAGGTGTAGCTGTAGCTGCATAAGGTGTTAGGTGTAGCTGGGGGGGGGGGGCGGGGATCAGGTAAGGTCAGAAATCGACTATACTATATTAATTAATTTAATTAATTAACTTTCTTATGACTATATGACTCCGGAACGTGCCATATACTGATGCGTACCTCTAGGGGAATTTTTATGTTTTTAAAACAGGCCCTCCAGAGCAGTGTTGTTCCCAGTAAATTTACTGAGTAAAAGTTACTCGGTACTTAGTTATTTTGAATTACAGTAAGTACTTTTACTTACCGGTAAAAATTTTTCTTAATTTTACTTTACTGAATACCGAGTTTCAATTTTGAATTACTCAATTAGAAAAAAATTCGGTAAACTCAGTACTCGGTAATTTACTGAGTTGTTTACTGAGTAAAAACTTCTGTAATAGGCAGCTCGTCGCATGTATGAAGTAAATAATATAGTTTTTCCTTCATTTATCTATCTGCTCGTCACAAAAACACTTAGTTTTGCAATTTTTTTGCGATTTTCACAGCTTGTATAACTCCAACTTTGTTTGCGCGGTAGAATTGCTATAATCAGATGCAAAGACTCGGTATTTAGGTTAGGATTAGGATCTATATCTACTACTATTAGCTATATTTTGATTGACGTTTTTTGCATCAGTCTGCTGAACTGTGGGGAAATGATGAAAATTAGATCAAATCTTCACCTACCACTTTTTCCAGGCTTTTCATCTAAAGCTGGATACCAGAGCCTCTGGTCACTACTATGTATTGTGTGCATATTTTAAGGCGTTCCAACCATGCTAATTAGTAAAATAAACTATGTGAAATGGTGCAAAACACGATTGAAAATTTCAGTAGCTAAAAGCTATATCAGGGAAGATAAATTTTCAGATAAATAACATATTTCTGAATGTTGAAGGTTTTACCGAGTTTACTGAATTGTTTACTGAGTACTTACCGGGTTTTCTTTGAAAAACTCAGTACTTACTCGTACTTACTGAATTTCAAAAAATCTGGATTTACTTACTGAATACTTACCGAGTTTTAGAAATTTGAGCTAGGCACATATGACATGACCATTTTGGACGATTTTTAAATCTTCGAATTTTGCCAAAAAAAATAATCAATAATCGATATTTATCGATAGAAATCGTTAATTTATAATTAATTATGATTTATTAAACACATTACTTTCTGTTTGTGATCGGTTCCTGATTCCCCCTCAGCTACACCTGATAGAGATGCCAGAAAAGTTGAATCTCTCAAAGTCCGATGCTTGAAAAGAAGGATAGTTTTGAAATAGAGATACTTTTGACTATTTTATTTAAGGCTTTATGAGAACATCTACATTCTACAACAAAAACATCTAAATCTTCAAATTCTGTTGCATTCTTTATCGATATCTGCTGGCCAAATAAACATAAACAAAAATACACATTCCGAGTACTGTTTGTTTTGGTATGGTAATAATGTGTATCAGAATTTTCAATGTGTATGTGTATACACATTGAAAAACAACGTGCATTTTGTGCATATTCATAAACAACAGCACCAGCCTAGCCAGGTCTGACTTTGTCTTTCTGAACCAATAATTTGCATGCAACGGTATACAGTTATTTGCGTCCTATTTGGTAAGGCCACTGAGCATGATTGTGTTGTGTGTTGTGTTTTTGCTGTTGCGTCCAGTGAGTAGCTCCGGTCCACGGTGTATGTCACTCAAGAAGAGCTCAGAGAGAGAGGAGACCTGCAACAAAGCCAAGTCAGAATACTGCGTCAACCTGTTCAACCAACAAGGCCGAGTTTACAAGAAAGGCTGCGACACTGAGCAACTGTGCAGACGCGCAAACGTCACGATTGAAGAGCAACAGAAGTGCGTGCGCCATCCGGAACACCCACTGCTCACCATCTGCTGCTGTTTGGCTGTCGAGGAAGAAGTGTGCAACAAGTCCAACAAAACCGTTGTGCATGCCTGTTTTGATCCAGTCAGTAACACGGTAAAGACAAGCAAATCAGAAGACCGTAGGTGGAGTGCCATAAAATTCGATTACAAAGGCAAGCATGGAGATGGTTGGGGACGGGCCGATCAGTGCGACAAAGTTGGCAATCAGGCCTGTAGAGTTAACGAAACCGTCCAAGGTCCAAGGTCCTGTTGCTGCAATACAGATAGATGCAACGACAACACTCTCCATCCAGTGTATACCTGCTACGACTTGCGTGGTTACAAGGTGTTCTGCACCACGAAGACCAGCCGTGGATGTGTGCAGACGTACGACAAACGACAGAAATTACAAGTTTTCGTAGTTTAAAGTGGCCTGGTTGGGCTTCTGCCCGACCAGGGCGAGAAAATTTTGAAAATTTAGCCTTCAAAAACGCATTTAAAAGGCATTCTGAGCACAAAATAGACAGTTTTGGTACATAATTCATTAGTTTTCGCTTATTTTTGACAGACTTTCTCTTCCTACCTCGACCGCAAAGTGGGGTGTACCCTGGATACGCCACTGACTGGGGCGAGAAATTTTGAAAAATTAGCCTTTAAGCAAGCATTTAGAAGCCGTTCTGAAGGGTAAAATAAGCAGAAATTAACAGTTTTAGATGTACTGTATTAGAGTGTCTCTGATTTTCGGTGGATTTCTTCTTCGTATACTCCACCGGAAAGGGGTGTACCAGAGCCGCAACCCTGGGTACAGTACTAATACATTGTACATTCTGTATCACTAAAAATGACAAATTTCAATAGAATCACAAACGTTTATCTTAGATAAGAACAGAGAAATTGCACTAATTACTAGTGTACTACTTAGAAAAGCGGACAGTATAAGACATTCTTAACTTTTACTTTATTAACGCAAAAACGGCTTTTTATACCTAATCAACGGTCAATCTTTTGGATTTTTTCAGGTCAGTTTTTCAGTTCAACAGCGATTTTTTTCTATTTTTATAGGTCCTAATTAGTATTGGGCATTGGGGCATAAAAAACCCAATACCCAATACCCAATACCAATACCTGGAAAACACCCCAATACACCCAATACCCAATACCCAATACAGTCAGGCACTTAACGCCGTTTATGGTACCGACACCATATAAGGTGCCGGTACCATATATGGTACCGGTACCGTAGGTAGTGGTACCATATATGGTACCGGCACCATATATGGTACCGTCACCATATATGGTACCGGCACCATATATGGTACCCCCACCTTCGGGGCCTGTGGTGGTACCATATATGGTACCGGTACCATATATGGTGACGGTACCATATAAGGTGCCGGTACCATACCCCCACCTTCGCGTTTTTCCGGTACCGGTACCATATATGGTACCACTCCATTCAGATTTCGTACCATATATGGTAGTGGTACCATATATGGTAGTGGTACCATATATGGTACCGGTACCATATATGGTACCGTCACCATATATGGTACCGGCACCCATGGCCATGGGTAGGGGTACCATATATGGTAGTGGTACCATATATGGTGCCGGTACCATATATGGTACCGGTATCATATATGGTACCACCACAGTCGCCGAACGTGGGGGCACCATATATGGTACCGGTACCATATATGGTGACGGTACCATATATGGTACCACTACCCTCGGTACCGGCACCATATATGGTACCGGCACCTTATATGGTGTCGGTACCATAAACGGCGTTAAGTGCCTGACTGCAATACCAGTTCGCACTCTGCTACTAACAGACCAACCACGGCCACTACCAGCGCCGCTCCCGCTTCAGCAGTGATCGAATTGCTGTGGCCAGCCATGCTGATGCTGGCCGCTAGCATAAGAAAGTGATTTTTATGTTTGGTATCAACTTATTACTGTTTGCTCTGTCTCCAAAATGCTTTATTACAAGATGAATTGAAAGGTGATTTTTATTCTTACTAAAATGAATTTGCTGCTGTTTCTCTGATTGTAAAGTATCCTCTACGAAATAAACAGTGAACTGTCGTTTTGAGGGCTTTGATTTTGGGTGCACCTTTGTGAAATTAACAAGGCCGAGTTTACTTTGTTCTTCTGCTCACTGCAATCAGGTCTGCATCTGTAGCACTAGCCACTGCCGCCTTCCAAGACGCGTGTGCATTAGTCAATAGATTCAGTAGTTTAACTAAAGCTGCATTCATACTTTTGTAGAAAAAGATCACCTGGCGACTTTGCGACTCAGAAACGCGCTTTGCTTTCGCTTTGGCATTTTGGCGTAGCTTAACATGTGCTCTGAGATCCGATCCGATCCGATATATTGGGGGGCCTGTACGGCCCTATGATCAGACCAACATGTCCATTTCATTTCCCCATATCATCTCTCTTCATTTCGGATACTACCACCAACACAAGGCTCAACCAGCCTTGGGGGATATCTAGCGGTTAGGTACACCAGAAGCTTTAATTAACCTCAGGAGGTCCCTAACGGTTACATCGCTCAACTCTTGGGTGGTAAGATATCTACTGCCCAGAATAGCTTGTCTACGTCCAGCCAATGCGTCACATTCCATGACCAAATGTTCAGGCGATTCCTCCTCCTCTAAGCAAAATGAGCATGTTGGATCATCCACCAGGCCCATGATGCTGAGATGTCTATTATCCCATTGTAACCCACCTGCTCCTTGAGGAGTAGGCCAAAAAAACACGATTGACACTTCTTTTGCGGAGAAGTATCCGTCGTATACTTATACTATGTAACAAGTGTCCGCCGCCTTTTAGAAGTGTCCGTTTTTTGGCCAAATTTCGTGGCGACGGACACTTCAGAAACCCGGTATGTTGTGATGGGCTAAGGTTACTACTGGGTCCAGTTAAGGGGCCGTCAGTAAATGTTTTAGCCGCCGGCAAACCCTCGCCCGGCCATCGGGAGATGGCCGCTGGCCGGCCGATTGTAAGTTGATACTTGACAAGCAGCTGTGGGAGGGCGCTAAGAACAGCTATGCAATGCAGGGTTCCCGCGCGCCGATGGCATAATAGCTGTCAATCTAATCTGCTGACGGTCTCCGGTAACTATTGGCTCTATGGGTGGCCAGCTGCTGTCAGAGGTCACAGGTCAGATTACAACTCTGACAGCTCCGGCCATCTCTCGTTGGCCGCTGGACGTTGGCCGGCGGCCTAACTCATTTACTGACGGTCCCTAACCAACCGACCACCAGTTTCAGTTCCCTTCTACTAAGACTAAGTAATTCTCTGGTTACCACCGATTTGGGTCCAGAATGAACTGCTTAGACTGCCTACAGTTGGTGCGTAGATCCCAGGCAGTTTGCAGCTGGTTCTTTGCCCAACTTCTTAATTCAGTCCTCACTTTCCTAACTGAGATGCCAAGGGCCGGTTCCGGCCCTATAAGTGGCAACTCAGAAGCCGCCCGAGCTAGTCGGTCAGCCTGCTCATTTCCCTCCACTTCCGAGTGTCCAGGTACCCACATCAGCTGTAGCTTCTTCTGAAGCGCCAGTCGTTGTAGTTCCCTGACACACTCTGCAACCAACTTAGAGTTGATGCGTGGAGATACTAGAGCTTTTAGAGCTGCTTGACTATCTGAGCAAATACAGATCTTCTGCTCTAGACAGTTTACTAATCCCGGAGCCCTGGCGCAGTTCAATATAGCATAGACCTCCGCCTGGAAAACCGTTGCATATTTTCCCAGGGGAAAGGAATCCTCCACCCCTAGTTTCTGTATAAATACTCCTGCTCCCGAATTCTCTAAACCTGTTAACCTGGAACCATCCGTATAACAGTAGAGAGTATCGGTTGTATAATCGTATAATAGTAGAGAGTACGCGTGTGCATAGATTCAATAGATTCGTGCGACAATAGATTCAGTAGTTTAAAGGTAGGGACCGGCACGCGAAAATTCAAAATGCCCCTAGGCAAAATTGGGCTTCAGAATTGAAAAGAGCACACTTTATGCAGTCTAACAAAACAAACCGGAACGGAATTGGCCGGATAATAAGCCAGTTATGACCGTTTAACTGCGTCACCCAGCGTGCCACCTTTTCTTCCTAGAAAGTTGACCGCACCGTGCATACCGATATGACGGATGTACTTTATCAGACTGTCACTCGTAAACCCCTGCGCCGATTTTGATGGGACCGGTGTCATTCTAATCGCAATGCGATTTTCTTTTACATTTTTATATACCAAGACTGTAGGACTGCGTCTACCACCTTTATATACCGAACAAACACCGAACCAGGTGTAGCTGCGGCGGGCGGAAATCAGGAACCGATCGCAAACAGAAATTAATGTTTTTAATGACCATAATTAATTATAAATTAACAAGTTTTATCGATAAATATAGATAATCGATTATTTTTGGCAATATTCCAAAATTTCAAAATCGTCCAAAACGGTCATGTTATATATCATTTGAAAGCCCTTCGCCTGGCGAGTCTAGTGATCACTACATCAGCATAGGGAACGCCCCGGGGGGGCCTGTTTTGCCAAATATAAAAGTACCACTAGAGACGCATAAGTATAGGCACGCTCTGGAGGGCCTGTTTTCCAAATATAAAAATACCCCTAGGGGACGCATCAGTATACGCACGCTCTGGAGGGCATACATGGGCCGGAAAAAACCGGAGGGTGGATGGAGTATGTATGTATTGACGGCCGAGGCGGGTATTGGCCGGCGAGGGGGTAAACCCCCTTACCCCCCCCCCGGCCCATGTATGCTGGAGGGCCTGTTTTCCAAATATAAAAATACCCCTAGGGGACGCATCAGTATAGGGCCCGCTCCGGAAGGCCTGTTTTAATAACATAAAAGTACCCCTAGGGGACGCATCGGTATAGGGCACGCTCCCTAAGCCTTAGCCTAAGCCTGTACAGGGCACGCTCCTAAGGGCCTGTTTTCCAAATAAAAAAAACCCGAAGGCGTACGCATCAGTATAGGGCACGTTCCGGAGTCGTATAGTGATAAGAAAGTTAATTAATTAATATATAGTCCATTTGTGATCTTCCCTGTTCCCCCCCAGCTACACCTAAGCCCAAACACCTTGGTAGCTCGAACAACTAGAACTGAATAGTAGAGTGTGAACTGGTATTCCTGTGTTTTCCAGGTACATTTGTACATGTCACAGCGGGGCTGGGGTTCTGCTCCCCTCCCACGCTCCCACTGACTTGGGACAAACCCCCCCCCCCCAGATAGGGGAGTACCCCACCAAAACGATCTTTTCCACTCTCCCTCTCCGATGTTTCTGGCTCAATTTTTTTTACAGTTTCAGACACTAAAATTGTTTGTAAAACAGCGCTTCTTAGCTGTTAGTGGTACCCGAGGCATAATCAGCCTTTTTATACGATTTGTAGCACAAAATTGCTGTTTTTGAGCATTTTTAGCACTCCACACTCCGAATTTGGGCTCAGACACCCCAAACCTTCCCTTCCGCCTTCCCTCCAAACATACATGGGCCGGGGGTGAGGGGGGTTTGTACTTTGGTGAGAAATTCCGACTTTCGTTCGTTACTGGACTACCTTCTGTGCCTGTTTGCGTAAAAATATGCAACTCAAATTTCGGCAAAACATATCTATCATACTTATGAATAAATGCTGAAAATTTGAAGAAATTCCACTGACATATAAATGAAAACGAATTATATGAAGTTAACTCGAATAAGCGATTGCAGGTTTTTTCCGCTTTTACCATATTTATTGACTACACACGTTTAGCCTGAGCAAGATTCACCTTATATTGATTAGCAGAGACGCAAAACTACTGAAGGAATGTAAAGAAGCAAAATTAAAACCATTGGCTTTGGGCTGCTCAGGATCCCCAATACGTTCGTATTCGATACCCCCTAATTTTAACGACCTCATCAACTTTAACCCAATTTCCGGGATCTTTGGCGGACCTAGGAGACCAATGCTCAGTCATTTGAGTAAGAGCAACACCCAAACTAAAATTTAAGCGGGCGCACTTTTCTATTTGTTCTTTGTTTAAGAGCAAACTTTCGTTTTCTGAAAAAATACCAATTCCGCCTATGCTTAACCATGTAAAATTTCAATCTGATTTCCGGGATCTTTGGCTGCATCGATGCCGAAAAAAAATGGCTCAAACGAAAGATGATCAATGCCTCTTTATTACCGTCGGGCGCACCTTTTGAGATCATAAACTTTTTTTTACACTGACGCTGTTTTTCCGCTTATTTTAGCCAAAAACAACCGCAGCTTAGCGTATACCAAGGCGATTTGGGTGAATAGTTACGTTAAAATAATCAAAACAAATAACTAGAGTGCGAACAATACCTAAAAAACCCAATACCCCAATACCCAATACCCAATACCAATACCTGAGACCCCAATACCCCAATACCCAATACCCAATACCCAATACTTGCGTAGCTGGGCCAAAAATTTCATTTCAGTGGACAGGTACACTCTAGTTGTGTACACAAGGTTTTTGGCCCTGCAATCAAAATTTTTAAGAGGCTAGTTGAGCCGCTGCCCAAGCAGGGCGAGAAAAATTTTGAAAAATTAGCCTTTCAGAAAGCATTTAGAAGCCGTTTTAGGCGAAAAATTAGCGGAAATTAACAGTATTGGTACTTAATATTTCGTAATTCAGTCCTGTTTCTTACTTCCGGCGATTTTTTTCCTAACGGCAGGAAATTGTGCACCACCGCAATAGCCATGGGTACGTACGGTGCTAGTACATTACAGTACATTAGATTACATTACATTAGAAATGAGATAAACCGAAAACGACGTCGTCTTAGGGGGAGGGATCCCCTAGAAACGACGCAAGGCGATTTTGGGGGAAAGGGCTCCGAAAAATCGGGATTTTCGAATGACGTCGTTTATGGATGCTCCTTAACGCGAAAACAGCTTGCTAAACCGAATCATCGATCAACTTTTTCGATTTTTTTCAGATCACTTTTTCAGATCAACATCGATTTTTCTCTATTTTTAATTGTCCAATTTAGTATTGGGTATTGGGGGGTAAAAACCCCAATACCCAATACCCAATACCCAATACCTGGAAAACACCCCAATACACCCAATACCCAATACCCAATACCCAATACCAGTTCGCACTCTACAAATAACCATAAAAAAAGAACGCGCTTTTCTAGCCGCATTTTTTAAAAAAAGATGATTTTGACCCCCGCGACACCAATGTGGTGAAAACGCGCGAAGAAAATTAGGCACGCGGTACGGCGCAAAAATGGCCGCCGTTGCCGGTCCCTACATGTATATACATAAACAACAGTATCAGCATAGCCAGCTCTGATTTGGTTTTTCGAAAGCAATAATTTGCATGCAACTACCGTTGTCAAGTAAATTAGTTTAGTAATTTACTTACTTTTTAATTTACTTGCACCACCACAAAATAATTTACTTACTTTTTAATTTACTTTGACTGATTTACCAACAATTTAATTTGATTTTAATTTACTTTCAACTTCTAATTAAATTCAAATTTACTTTTCTATGCAAAAAATTGCCGAAAATACCACAAAATATCTGAGTATGGATTTCTAGTGAACTGATGGCACTATGAATCTAACTCCATCCTTTTGTTAAGCTTCATGTTTTTGGTAAAATCAGTTGTTCAGAAATGCATTATAATTATTTTTTCTAGGAGCAAAGCAACAGATGTAAAGCTTTGGCTAACGCTGTAACTTAATCCAGACCAGGATTTGATGAAACAAAGGGGTTTTCATGCATTAGTGCATTAGTGCATACATGTGCATCAAGGAGGTCTGGGGGTCTGCCCCCACCCGACTTAGGCCAGCCCCCCCAGATGCCCCCCGAGACGATTTTCCCGACCCCCCTCCAATTTTCTGGCAAGTAATTTGTTGAGCAAATTATTGCGATTTTTTGCAATTTCAGACGCAGAAATAGCCAAAATAGCCTACAAAACAGCACTTTTTAGCTGTATTTCAGCCCAAATTAGCGATATTTGACGATTTTTAGCCGAAAAATTACAATTTTTTTCGATTTTTGAGGGTTTTTAGTGCCCAACCCCTCCCAAAATTTGGGCTTAGATCCCGCGGCCGGCGCCAGACCCCCAACCTCCTCCCCTTCGGCAGATGACCTGTGATGGATGTGATGTTTGCACGAAAACTGTAGCTTCACATTCTATACGTATTAAGATTTCAGAGAAAATTGTGTTGAATGATCTGCTGCATTGCAGCTGGGTTTCCATTCTCAACAGTGAGAGCATATGTACATTCTGTGGTTAAATAGACAGACAGAAAAGGCACAGGATCACACAAAAGTAACATGCGAGAGCCCAGACTACCACAGATCGAATAGTCAATGAAGCAAATTACAAGTAAATTAGAAGTAAATTGAAAGTAAATTTTTCAGGCTTTTCGATCTAATTTAATTTACTTTTTACTTGCTTCGCCATTTTCGTCAGAGATTTAAATTAATTTTAATTTACTTGCCAGTTAATTTACTCTTCGGAAGTAAATTATTTTCGAATTTAATTTAATTTTAATTTTAATTTACTTGACAACGGTACATGCAACGATATACAGTTATTTTATTTGTGTTTTATTTCGGACGGCCACCGAGCATGATTGTGTTGTGTGTTGTGTTTTTGCTGTTGCGTCCAGTGAGTAGCTCCGGTCCACGGTGTATGTCAATGAAGAAGAACTCAGAGATGGAGGAGATCTGCAACAAAGCCAAGTCACCACACTGTGTCAACCTGTTCGACCAACAAGGCCGTGTTTACAAGAAAGGCTGCGACACTGAGCAACTGTGCAGACGCAGAAACGTCAATATTACAGAGCAACAGAAGTGCGTGTCCCATCCGGAACACCCGCTGCTCACCATCTGCTGCTGTTTGGCTGTCGAGAAAGATGTGTGCAACAAGTTCAATGAAACCGTTGTGCATGCCTGTTTTGATCCAGAGAGTAACACCGTGAAGATAAGCAAATCAGAAGACCATAGGTGGTGTGCCTTAATATTCAATTACCAAGGCAAGGCGCATGGTGGTTTGGCACGGCTGTACCAGTGCGACAAAGTTGGCAATCAGGCCTGTACAGTTAACGTACCCTTCCAAGGTGACTGTTGCTGCAATACAGATAGATGCAACGACAACACTCTCCATCCAGTGTACACCTGCTACGACATGCGCGGTTACAAGGAGTTCTGCACCACCAAGACCAGCCGGGGATGTGTGCAGATGTATGACAAAGACAACAATCTGCTGAGGGCCGGTTGCTATGGAGACAAGCCATGCATTGGAGCTGAGATGTGGCAGAACAGAGAGAAGCAGAAGAGAGACACAGATGATGCTGCTTACAAATGCACGGCCTACTACAACGGAAGTCATTCTGAGAAAGTCACTGTCGCTTGTTGTTGTACAGCCAACGATTGCAACAAACATGACAAGAACTACAAGCCTGAAGTGGGCAGCTGCTACAGCCACAATTTCAAGCAGATGCACCCTTGTGCAGAAGCACCAAACGACCACTACTGTTTCAATCTCTTTGAACCCTCTGGCTTGTTGAGATGGCAAGGATGCGATTCGGAGCAGACTTGTGTGAGCAAGAACATTTCATCTGGAGAGTGCAAAGATGGCTACTGCTGCTGCAACACCGGAAACAACTGCAATGATGACAAGCTCAAGCCCTTAACCACGACAACTGTGATGACCACACCAAGCGCAACAACTACTGCCGTGACGGCAACAACCATAATGGTCACAACAATGGCAACAGCGACGCCAACAACAGCAACTGAGGCAACAACGATGCCAACGACAGGCGCTACCACTACTACTAACAGTCCAACTACCACTACCAGCGCCGCTCCCGCCTCAGCAGTGATCAAATTGCTGTGTCCAACCATGCTGATGCTGGCCCGCTAGCCCAAAAACTGATTTTTATGTGTTTGCAGTCAACTTATTACTGTTTGCTCTGTCTCCAAAATGCGTGATTGCAAGATGAATCGAAAGGTGATTTTTATGTTCTTACTAAAATGAATTTGCTGCTGTTTCTCTGAGTGTAAAGCATTCTCTATTAAATAAATAGTCAACTGTCATTTTGAGTGATTTGATTTTGAGTACTTATGCAAAATTATGGAATTTGAATTTCAATTCAATTACAATTAAATTATCGGCTCAGTTTTTAATTTCAGTTAAATTAAATTAAATTAATTAAAATAGTTTTCCATTAATTTCAATTACTACAATTATATTTTCAATTAAATTATGGAACCTCGGAAAATTTCAATTATGCAATTTTTTTCAATTATCTTTTCAATTTTTTTAAAATTTCTGTAATTTTGCTGTTAAAAGACGGTGACAGTGACTCAGGACTTAGAAAAATGTCCATGTAAAAGCCATGTAATGTAGACATCTGGTTAGCCTGCTGTCCAACCAGGCGAGAAAATTTTAAATTGTTGCCTTATAAAAACGCATAAGATGGCATTCTGGGGGAAATTTACAGTTACTTCATTATTACTTTATTATTATGAGTGCATAATCTAAAGGTTTCCAGCATTTTTGAGCAACATCACTTCCTAGGTACTGTTATTTTACTAGTGGATTTTCATTTTACTATTTACTAAATTTACTACAAATTCAGCTCTTCAATTTAATTTTTATTTTTGTTTTACTACCGAGCAGCTCCGATTTTACTAATTTTTGTTTTACTAATAATTCTACTAATTTTACTACTAATTTACTACGATTTTACTAGTCATTAGGGGCAATTTTGCGTCAATGATGCCAAGCTCTTATGAATAATTAATGTTGGTGCTAAATACGTAGTTGCTAGACTTAATCATGATACGAGGTTCTCAAGAGCTTTAGAGACAAAAAAGTGTGAAGTTCAACTGGCAAAAGTGCTCCCATACATCTTTTATTGCAAAATTGATCAAGAATTTGGTTGGAATTCACCAAAAACTAGTAAAATAGTAGTAAAATTTTCATTTTACTTTGACGGTCTTTGTTAATTTAATTTAATTTTTACTTTACTATTGGCTCTTAATTTTACTTTTTACTATTATTTTACTACTAGTAAAATACCACTAGTATTACTAATTTTTGTTTTACTATACTGTAGTAAAATAACAGTATTCCTAGGTTCCTTCGCCAAAAAGGGGTGTAAAAACCCACCATACATTCAAAAATCCCTGTTTTCACTTTTATGGCCTACAAAATAAAAAACAGAGCCTAAAAGATTACAAAACAAAGCGAGGTCAGTATAAAGAGGTGAGAAAGCGTAAAATAGGTTCTTGTTTGAAGTCATTAGCGCCTCTAATACTTACGCATTTTCTTACATTCACCACAGGAAATAATTGAAAATATAATTGAAATTCCAGGCGAATTTCAATTAAATTACAAATTAATTATGGCCCAACTTTTGAATTTCAATTAAATTAAATTAATTGAATTGAAATTAAAAACGGGTCAATTATGCGAATTTCAATTACAATTAAATTAATTTTTTACATCACTAATTTTGAGTACAGCTTTTCTGAAAGCAAGAAGCCCGAGTTTCAAACATTTGAATAAATTGTTTTTATTTCTGCAAAACAGAGTAGAGTTGTGTTCATGAATAAGAAAACAGCTGTGTACTGGGTACTGTTGCTTGGTATTGAATTTCAGAATGTGTATGTGTATACATATTCACTGTCAAATGTGTATGGTAATTTGTGTATACACATTCATAAAAACAATGTGTATTTTTGTGTATTTATGTGTATCTGTATTCTGCAATGCAATGCTTGATCAGCAAAAGTCGATAAAATTTCGAATGTTTTTGCTGCAGATCTAAAGCCTTCAAATGGCCTAAATAACTCGATTTCAAAGCTATCCAAGGTTTCAGGCAGCATACATTGAGAGATTTGATTTTCCTAGTATTTCTGACTGAAAATCTACCAAAAAATTTGCATTTTAAGTACAATACACATACACAAATACACACAAAAATACGCATTGCTTTGTTGAATGTGTATAACACACATTACCATACACATTTGAAGGTAAATTTGTATACACATACACATGCACAAATGACTTGATAAGAAACAGTGCCTGACGGGCTCCCCATCAACAAACGCTATATGCAAATTTTCTTACAGCAGTTTGCATTTTTGTTTTTGATCTCAAATTTTGTCTTTTCTGTTATTTTTCTAACAGTTTCGATTTGAGTCAGAATTGCCTATAATAACAAAAGTCCATTTTCAATAGAATAATGAGAAAAATTGGCTATTTTTAGCTTGAAATTTTTCGGCGACTTATGTTTTCTACGACCCTTAGAGCCCCTTAGTTCAATTCTTTTCGAAAAAAACGGAAAAACACCGGAAAAATCACACCTGACATCCCTGACCAGTCGCATGTCAATCACGCTTTCTTTTCAGTTTGTGCGCTGAAGAAAAGACTGCGGAATTGTAGACTTCATTTTTACTCGCTACCCAAAAAACTGCTTCATCCTACCTTTCTTTTCTCTTTGCTTGCTGCCCTGTTAGCTAAGATAGAATTCGGCACGTTTCTCTTGAATTTCTTCACTTACCTCCCAAATTTTCCTTTCCGTTGCTTGCTGCTCTGTTAGCTAAGAAAAAATTAGTGTGTTTCTCTTGATTTTCTTCACCTGCCTCCCAAACAACTACTTCATTCTTCCTTTCTTTTCCGTTTTCTTGTTGCCCTGTTCGCCAAAGATAAAATAGATGTGTTTCTCTTATCTCTATGTTTAGCGTCCGACGCTTATTATCGTGCTGTCAAGGCTAATTCGACATCACGCCTTTTTGACAATTTAAGTGAATGCAAAAACATTCCCTGCGTGATTACCATTTTTAGGCGCGGCTGTTATGCAGGCATTTGCCACAAATTTTCCCTATGGTCAGGCACGAAAAAAATTCTGCGTCTAAGAGATTGAAAAAACAGGGTGCATTTTTGTGTATGGTAAATGTGTATATGTATATAGCCAGCTCTGATTTTGTCTTTCTAAAGCAATAATTTGCATGCAACGATATACAGTTATTTGCGTTCTATTTCGTAAGGCCACCGAGCATGATTGTGTTGTGTGTTGTGTTTTTGCTGTTGCGTCCAGTGAGTAGCTCCGGTCCACGGTGTATGTCAATGAAGAAGAACTCAGAGACGGAGGAGATCTGCAACAAAGCCAAGTCATCACACTGTGTCAACCTGTTCGACCAACAAGGCCGTGTTTACAAGAAAGGCTGCGACACTGAGCGACTGTGCAGAGTCGTGAATATAACAGAGCAACACAAGTGCGTGCGCCATCCGGAACACCCGCTGCTCACCATCTGCTGCTGTTTGGCTGTCGAGGAAGAAGTGTGCAACAAGTCCAACAAAACCGTTGTGCATGCCTGTTTTGATCCAGAGAGTAACACGGTAAAGACAAGCAAATCAGAAGACTATAGGTGGTGTGCCTTAAAATTCAATTACCAAGGCAAGGCGCGTGGTGGTTTGGCACGGCTGGACCAGTGCGACAAAGTTGGCAATCAGGCCTGTACAGTTAACGTACCCTTCCAAGGTGACTGTTGCTGCAATACAGATAAATGCAATGACAACACTCTCCATCCGGTGTACATGTGCTACAGCGAGAGCGGTGACAAGCAGCTCTGCACCACCAAGACCAGCCGCGGATGTGTGCAGATGTACGACAAACACAATAATCTGCTCAGGGCCGGTTGCTATGGAGACAAGCCATGCATTGGAGCTGAGATGTGGCAGAGCAGAGAGAAGCAGAAGAGAGACACAGATGATGCTGCTTACAAATGCACGGCCTATTACAACGGAAGTCATTCTGAGAACGTCACCGTCGCTTGTTGTTGTACAGACAACGATTGCAACAAACATGACAAGAACTACAAGCCTGAAGTGGGCAGCTGCTACAGCCACAATTTCAAGCAGATTCACCCATGTGCGGAAGCACCAAACGACCACTACTGTTTCAATCTCTTTGAACCCTCTGGCATGTTGAGGTTGCAAGGATGCGATTGGGAGCAGGTTTGTATGAGCAAGAACATTTCATCTGGAGAGTGCAAAGATGGCTACTGCTGCTGCAACACCGGAAACAACTGCAATGATGAGAAGCTCAAGCCCTTAACTACGACAACTGTGATGACCACACCAAGCGCAACAACTATTGCTGTGACGGCAACAACCACAATGGTCACAACCATGGCAACAGCGACGCCAACAACAGCAACTGAGGCAACAACGATGCCAACGACAGGCGCTACCACTACTACTAACAGTCCAACTACCACTACGAGCGCCGCTCCCGCCTCAGCAGTGATCAAATTGCTGTGTCCAACCATGCTGATGCTGGCCCGCTAGCCCAAAAAGTGATTTTTATGTGTTTGCAGTCAACTTATTACTGTTTGCTCTGTCTCCAAAATGCGTGATTGCAAGATCAATTGAAAGGTGATTTTTATATTCTTACTAAAATGAATTTGCTGCTGTTTCTCTCAGTGTAAAGCATTCTCTATTAATATGCAATTTCTGAGAGGATTCAGGATCTGATAAGGGAGCTTCCCCAAATTGGTCTGGGTCACATCACCGATTTTGCTCAAGTTTACATATATATAAGTATGTGTCAAAAAACTGCGAAGCCCAAAGTATGAGCTCCGGTGGACCCCCAGAGCGCCAGGACCCCCCTCCAAAGTAGGGGTGGTCGAGCCGAAAATCCAAAATTCAGGTGTTCACTTCAGACCAGCGTTATTCACTCAAAATTTGTGCTAGGTTGACATTCAATACACCACCAGATCCGGTATGACATGCAGATTTCAAAAATGGTATCTAAAATGCGCTTTAATCTCTCCGTACCGCTGTTTTTCACCAAAAATGCGGTCGAACGCCAATTTTTTTGTTTACTGACCAAGACATTGACCCTAACTTTTGCACCTTGGAATGACGGGACAGACGTAAATTTTTTATATTATTTTGCCTACTAAACCCGCAACGTACACACGAAATTTGGAGAAAATCATCGCGTGCCAACGGGACGAAATTGGCTCTGGAAGTGTTGAAAGAAAAAAATTTTTCGATAAATTTTAACAAAAATTTATTCTCTGGGTCAATTTTTTATGCTGATGACGATTGTGACAATTGTTTGCGTGAAAAATTGCAATTTCGCCAAAGCACGCCGATTTCTGTTTAGTTCAGCAAGAAGAGATTATCTGTTCCTGTACTCATTATGGGTGCATCAGAGCGCTTTTTGCCCCATAACCAAAGTTGTCGAGGGGCCCGACCTCGGTACTGTGGTGCAACCTAATCTGCGCAACGCGCCATGTTAATGCTAATTTGCGCAACGAAAAAAATCTCATTTTTCTGTAGTTGGGATGGACGCGAGTTTTTCAGTAATTTTGAATCTACAGACCTCGGGAATTTCAAAAATGTATTCATTTTGATTCTAGGTGCAACGGTGACAGAGATAAGCAGCGTCAAGTTTGGCCGAAAATGCTAAAAATGGCCATTTTAAGGGAATACATTTCTGACATAACTATAATCACTGGAATACTGTATTTTGAGGTCCCGACACGAAAATTGTTATTTTGCGTTTATGCATGCCTGGTTTAAGGAAACGCTCTATAGAGTAGACAATAAAGGTTTTCAGGAGTGGGGAATCTATTTCTGACATAACCATCATCGCTCGGTTACTGTACTTTGAGGTCCCGACGAGATCGTTTCCTTGTAACAGAAACACCTAAATAGCAAAAAATAACAATTTTCACGTCGGGATATCAAAATACAGTAATCCAGTGATTATAGTTATGTCAGTAATGGATTCTCTGACCATGAAAACCCTTAGTGCCTAAGGTCTTTCAGGGTTCTTATGCATCAGAATCGATGTAAAACTAAATTTTGCACCATAGCTGTGAGTTTCAGCCAAATCGGTTGAGTTGGTCCAGAGTTATTTCAATCCTGCCCCCAGAAAGCTGAAAATCGCCAAAAATGGCCATTTTTAGCATTTTCGGCCAAATTTGACGCTGCTTATCTCTGGAACCGTTCCACCTAGAATCAAAATGAATACATTTTTGAAATTCCCGAGGTCTGTAGATTCTAATTCACTGAAAAACTGGCGTCCATCCCAACTGCAGAAAAAGCAGATTATTTTCGTTGCGCAAATTAGCATTACCATAGCACGTTGCGCAGATTAGGTTGCACCACAGTACCGAGGTCAGGCCCCTCGACAACTTTGGTTCTAGGGCAAAAAGCGCTCTGATGCACCCATAACGAGTACAGGAACAGATGATCTCTTCTTGCTGAACTAAACAGAAATCGGCGTGCTTCTGGCGAAATTGCAATTTTTCACAAAAACAATTGTCACAATTGTCATCAGCATAAAAAATTGACCCAGAGAATAAATTTTTGCTAAAATTTACCGAAAAATTTTTTTCTTTCAACACTTCCAGAGCCAATTTCGTTCTGTTGGCACGCAATGATTTTCTCCAAGTTTTGTGTGTACGTTGCGGGTTTAGTAGGTAAAATAATATAAAAAATCTACGTCTGTCCCGTCATTCCAAGGTGCAAAAGTTAGGGTCAATCTCTTGGTCAGTAAGCAATAAAATTGGCGTTCGACCGTATTTTTGGTAACAAACAGCGGTACGGAGAGATTAAAGCGCATTTTAGATACCATTTTTGAAATCTGCATGTCATACCGGATCTGGTGGTGTATTGAATGTCAACCTAGCACAAATTTTGAGTGAATAACGCTGGTCTGAAGTGGACACCTGAATTTTGGATTTTCGGCTCGACCACCCCTACTTTGGAGGGGGGCCCTCACGCTCTGGGGGGTTCACCGGAGTATGGTTGGATGATATTGGATTTTTGGGATGCATATGATATTGCATATGAATATATGCATGCAATCTCTAGTGCATATTGATATTGCATATATCATATGCATGCAAAAATGAGATATGTACATATTTTTTGCATATTTGCATATTTTATCAAGGCGGGCTGAAATCGATAATTAGACGTTTTCCAAGCGTTTTCGAGTTTAGTTGGAATGTCAACGCAACCTTTAGCAGTTATTAGACATACCTAATTTACAGGAAAACACAGTTTCGCATGAAAGGCAAGCTCGTATTTCGTAATTTTTACATAAAAAATGGTTGGCATTACAGATTTTTGGCCAAATTACTGTTTACATGTTCAAATTTGTTCTCTTTAATGTGGTATACCTAACCGTCTGTAGCCCTGTCCTAGTTTTACAAACTAAAAAATTCAGAATTTGAAAAGTCTCAGTTGAGATTTCCATTCTTTGCGAGTGAGTTTAGGGTCTCAAGCCATTCATCTCCATTCTGTAAGTGGAAAGAGGAAGCTTTGATCTCTGTAAAGTACAGATTTACATTATAAACTGCCTCAATCAAGGGATTTTATATTTTAGATTTTATATTTTAGTTTGATGAAAAATTAGCAAAAACGTGGCAACTATCATAAACACAGAAATCCAGTCTGTTTGACTGTTTTGGGATGTTCATTGTGTCACCTTAGTTTAAACAATTGCGCTAAAAACTCCAGATATTTATGAAGCAATGAGGTGCTTGCAGAAATTTGCAATTCGCCAAACAAACTCTTTCATTTTTCCTCAGCTCAAAACCAAAAATCGGTCCTACTAGATCTCTTTGAAATTTGTACTGTTTGGATTAATACTTTATGGATTTCTCCAAGCCAAATAGGTAAAGCAACTATTTGAATCGTTTAACGTTCTTCAGAACATAAGTACACAGCAGGAAAAGTCAGCAACACCTTTGACAGAAAATATGCAAACTAAGAATATGCAAAATTTTGATATCAGGGTCAATTTGCATATGACTATTGCATATTGGAATTTTGCATGCATATGATATTGCATATGCATATATGCATGCCAAAAACCATGCATATATGCATTGTTTGATATTGCATATTGCATATATGCGTCCAACCGTACACCGGAGCTCATACGTTGGGCTTCGCAGTTTTTTGACACACACTTATATATATGTAAAAATGAGCAAAATCGGTGATGTGACCCAGACCAATTTGGGGAGCAATCCTGAATCCTCTCAGAAATTGCGTCTTAAATAAATAGTCAACTGTCATTTGAGTGATTTTATTTTGAGTACTGATGTAAAATTATGGAATTTGAATTTCAATTCAATTACAATTAAATTACGGGCTCAGTTTTTAATTTCAATTAAATTAAATTAAATTAATTGAAATAGTTTTCCATTAATTTCAATTACTACAATTGTATTTTCAATTAAATTATGGAACCTCGGAAAATTTCAATTATGCAATTTTTTTCAATTGTTTTTCAATTTTTTTTAAAATTATTGTAATTCTGCTGTTAAAAGACAGTGACAGTGACTCAGGACTTAGAAAAATGTCCATGTAAAAGCCATGTAATGTAGACATCTGGTTAGCCTGCTGTCCAACGAGGCGAGAAAATTTTAAATTGTTGCCTTATAAAAACGCATAAGATGGCATTCTGGGGGAAATTTACAATTACTTCATCATTACTTTATTATTATCAGTAGTGTTCCAACGATATTAAAATTCGACGATATTCGATATCGATATCGATATTCTCAGCTCAATATCGATCGATATCGATATTCTCAGCTCAATATCGATCGATATCGATATCGATATCGATATTTATGGTTATGCAAGAACATCTGAAAAATTTAGAGAGCAAACTGCCCTTGCTGCTTATCAGTCAAGCACTGATGCAATCGGCGATCTGATATCAATTAATTAGAGAATCGCAGAAAGGTAGTGGCTCTTCTGAAGCCCTTCAATGAAAAGGTTGACCCCTCAGGCCGATGCCCCACCCTCATTAGGCATAAATGAGCTCAGACAGAATAGAGTATTTTGACTTGTGTTAATGACAAATAAGCCAAAAAACCTTGACTTTAGTAAAAAATCGGACTGTTTTGCTTACCATCCTTTCAACCACCCGTCAGCCCGGCACTACCCCCTGAGAATTTGAAAATTTACCACCTCTCAGCCCAAATGCTAGTCCATGTCTGTGATGTGTCCGCTACTGTAGCATGTTTATGTATTAGACACTTCCTGTAGAAAGGATCTTCTGGTGTGGTGTTTATATATAGAGCTGTTGTGTTGTGTTGTGTATAGTTAGCCCCTTTGCTATAACCTGTCTAACCCAAGTAAAGTCTCATCTACTTGGAGTCTACATATACTACACAAGATAGATCAACTGGCGACGCAGTCTGATTCAAGAACTCAATCGTGAGCGGAAATGGACCAAAACAGAGCTGGTGGAGAACCAAGCAGAGGAGCAGCAGGCATGGTGCGCAGGCTTCCTGTCGTGCAACCCAAAGACTACTGGCCACTGGCAGGCGAAGCACCACAACAAAAATGGCCAATCTGGGAACGATCACTACGCAGGTACCTCACACTCTACGATGCAATGTTGGCTCCAGATCAGAAAATGACACACATAGAGAAGAACATTCTGCTGGTACAGCTTTTGGGTTCACATGGTCAGACTCTGTTCAGTGCACACAAAGATTATGACAAAGACGGCGACATGACATTCGATGAGTACCTGAACTCAGCCAAAGAGATCTTTCATCGTCCGGTCAATGCAGTTCGCGCGTACTATGACTTTGCCTACAGAACACAAGATTCTCACGAGACAGTTGACGAGTACATGTTGGCACTTCGTGCATTGATGACAGACTGCATCCAGAACTTCCCAAAAGATGACCAAGGCAACATTTCGCCAACCAGAATGGCAGACTTTCTATTGGGTGTGCAGTTGACAAAAGGTGTTCAGAGCAAGCAAACGCAGGAGAAATTGTTGGCGCAAGGCAAGGTAGACCTGGACAGCTTCATGAGTATAGCTCAGGCAGATGAGCGCGCCAGACAAGACTCTGCACGTCTCTCTTTGCCTCTGAATGCAGACAACAAAGTGTCAAAGGCACAGCAACAGAAACGGTCATATCGTGGCATGCAGTCTCCACTAAAGTCAAAGAAGGACGGCTCTACTGAGAAATGCAAGAGTTGTGGTCGAACAGGACACACTCGAGGCAATGTTCAGTGTCCAGCGAAAGGCAAGAAATGCAACTTCTGCCAAGGAATGAACCACTTTGAGTGCTGTTGTTACACAAAGTTGAACCAGTCGAGTCAGAATCGGAAACAAAGCAAGTCAGTTCACAGCTCTACAAACATGATCTCTACTCTACAAACAAACAATGAGCTCTACAAACAGCTCGTATTGATTTAGTTATGATAACTTCGCTTATTAGGAAAGAGAGTGGTTGATGTGTCCGCTACTGTAGCATGTTTATGTATTAGACACTTCCTGTAGAAAGGATCTTCTGGTGTGGTGTTTATATATAGAGCTGTTGTGTTGTGTTGTGTATAGTTAGCCCCTTTGCTATAACCTGTCTAACCCAAGTAAAGTCTCATCTACTTGGAGTCTACATATACTACACAAGATAGATCAGTCTGCTTCTGCCCTCCTGCTTCAAGTGTACAGAGTAAGCAGCTCTTCGGTGTTGCTGCAGACATTTAAGAACCTAAGCGTTGCTGTATGAAAGCTGAGAATGCCAAGAAATTGATGTTTCTGAGAGTTATCATGCCACTGTTAGGTTTTAACTATACCATCGATTTCTAAGTTGTCCATAAAAGACTGTTTTTTACTGTTCCAGAGAAATAAACTTGGTGTCAGTTTTGTTTTTTCCCCACTTTTCCGCACAAAAAATATCGAAAATATCGATACGAAATATCGCGATATCCATATCGATATCGATATTGGAAAAAGGGTCGATATATCGACTTTTCGATATCGATATCGATATATCGTCGGAACCCTAATTATCAGTGCATAATCTAAAGGTTTCCAGCATTTTTGAGCAACATCACTTCCTAGGTACCTTCGCCAAAAAGGGGTGTAAAAACCCACCATACATTCAAAAATCCCTGTTTTCACTTTTATGGCCTACAAAATAAAAACCAGAGCCTAAAAGATTACAAAGCAAAGCGAGGTCAGTATAAGGGGTCGTGTCATATGCGGTACCGCTAATTCTGGCAGAATTCTGGGGATTAAGGCAGAATTCTTGTTCAGAGGCAGAATTCCGGACCAGAATTCTGGCCGCTAATTCTGGCGCTAATCTGGGTCGGCCAACCGAAATTTCGGTTTGCGTCAGGTGTGACCGGAATTTGCTGGGGCCGGTCTGTTTGCTAATCCTTGACAGCTGTTAGGTGCGTGCTTGACTGCCGCGGGTCGGAAGCTTCCACTTGTAGCCGCCAGAACGCGCGGCATGTTTGATGTAATACTTGACGCCTTGCACTCTATTAGTTGAATGAAGCAAAAAAGACAAAATATGCACAACAGCAGTGACCAGACCAGATCCGCCGGCCTTTACATAGATCTAGCGAAAGAATGTATGTCTGACTGGCTGTTTCACGCAACCGGCTCAACGCCGGAAAAACTTTTGGAGTTGCCTAAACGCCAGTATTTTTCACCAAAATCAGCTCTTTTGTTTTACCCTAGTGGTTGCACCCCAGAAAAGGATTTACACTTGCCCGATTTGGATACTAGTTTGCCGCCTCTGAAGCGCAGTAAGCTGCCTCTACACAAGCGCTTTTTGGAGCTGCCGTCTGTGGTTGACAGCTACATAAAGTCAACTGGTTACAAAGCAGCGCAAAAGCGAGATTCAACGGTCGGTTGTGCTGTCGGCGCTCGATTAGAAGATGTGGCATCAGCTGCCGTTTCTCAAGTTGGAGCACTTGGCTCTGTCAGCAGAAGCACCGTGCATCGCCTCATGATTCCGCCGAACAGAAGATTCAAGGTATGCAAATAGTAATTCATTATTCTCATATTCGTTCTAATTCTCATAAGTCAATCATTATTATAAGGATAGATACAAATATGTAGCATGTACATACAATAGGATACAATACAATGTAAGTTTCTCTCAAATTTCTCCATCAACAATATTAACTTCTCTGGTACTATTAGACCTTTTTCCAGTGTTCTTGCACAAGGAAGACACTGCGTTGACTTCGTCAGTGGTCATTGTATAGGTCGGATATTTGCGCTTCACCTCATCGAATGCCGCTTGAAACGTAGGGCTGCTTCTCAGGATTGATTTGCCGTTTGCGCCAGTGTAAGAGAAATTATTTAGCGCTGAGCTGCCATCTTCTAGACGGAAAAGATGTTTTAGCAGCGCAAAGAGCATTTTTCGGGCGTCAGGCTTGTTAACAGCAGTGTGGTATTGATTGAGCCCCAAGGTGATGTTTGGACGGCCGCCAATTACCACTCTGCTGGGGTCAGTAGGACAGATAGGTCGGGACATGGCTTCCGCAACTAGCTCACTGGCCTTCTGTGCCACAGGCCGCACTGCGTATTGAGAGGGTGGCGTAGCAGCACCTTGAGTTGTGGTCGGAGAGAGAACTTGAGCGGGGCCAGGATTAGGGCTCACCAAGTCGGCAGAGGCAGCCGGACTGAAGGTTGTAGATCTGTCTTTTGTGGGCTCCGTCGAGGCCGCCGTCAATCGATTTGCGATGATTGAATGTGTCTGAACAGACACTTTCTCAGCACGGGTAGAAATGGCCAGACCTCTGGTGATCAGAGCTCCGATCTGATCCAGTTTTTGTTCTACACGTCCAAGTCGTTCATTTTGAGCCTGCAATTACAAATGCTTACAAAGCTGCACTTATAATTATAATTACCGGCCATTGGCGGTATTAGTGGCCAGTCAGGCGGTTCCTAATACAATTATTATTATAGAACGACTGCGCGCGCTATTAAACAGACTGGCACTGTACCCACTAAGCTTATTTTTCACTTCAGGCCGCCTCTTACTACCACGGTCTTGTGGAAGCAAAACGACCGCAAAACGACAACAGTGTGCGCACGGACGACCCAGATGTTCATCCCTACTGCTGCCGCGTCCGACTGGCATGTGAATTTGCGGCTTTTTTCTCACAGGAAGTCCGCATCTTCAGTGTGGACAACAAGAACAAGTTGATGGTTGGAGAAGCCGCCGCTGACCGACGCGTTCGCCACAGACGACAAGAGCCCTTAGGGGACAGGACAAAGCACAGAGACCACAACTTCTCGTATGGATCTGACAACAAATTTACGCCGATGGGATACATGCTGCTCACTGCAAAAGGTATCTGTTATTAAATAATTAAAAATTTAAATTAATTATTAATTGTCCGATTATTTAAACTAATTAAATTAGAATATCTAGATTTTTATCTCCTCTGTTTCAGAGAGTCAAGGAGAGGTGCAGATTGTGTCAGATTCAATTGGACGCCAGCATGTTGTCTATCCCAGAACAGGCCCACTTCACATCGTTTTCCGTTCACAATATTTCCAGAAAGCCACGATTGAGCCACATGTCAACGATTTGCTTGGAATTTGGCCAATCCACATGTCTGGTGTAGGGGGGGGTTCCAGACGAGCTAGGGGGCTCCAAAGGGGGTCGAAAAAAATTTTTTTCATTGAAAATGCAATTCGACCGTTGATTCTGAAAGTACTCTAAAAGTTACCCTAAACCCCAATTTTTAAGTCCCAACACGGATTAGTGCGCTAGAAATTCGATTTTGAAATTTTGGTCCCATAGTTAAGCAGACCGATTTTCAGAAGGCCGTATCTCGAGCGTGGAGCGTCGAATCGGGATATCCTTTGCGGTGGTTATATAACCTATCCATACGTATTAGTCCTCCAACTTTGAGCCCTCCACGCCAAAGTTTCATTTTTGGGTCTGAATACTGAAACTCGATTGGCCCATAGACTGACTCTTAAGTGACTGCAAAAACATTCCCTGCGTGATTACCATTTTTAGGCGCGGCTGTTATGCAGGCATTTGCCACAAATTTTCCCTATGGTCAGGCACGAAAAAATTTCTGCGTCTAAGAGATTGAAAAAATCAGGGTGCATTTTTGTGTATGGTAAATGTGTATATGTATATAGCCAGCTCTGATTTTGTCTTTCTAAAGTAATAATTTGCATGCAACGATATACAGTTATTTTATTTGTGTTTTATTTCGGACAGCCACCGAGCATGATTGTGTTGTGTGTTGTGTTTTTGCTGTTGCGTCCAGTGAGTAGCGCCGATCCACGGTGCATGTCTATCAAGAAGAACTCAGAGACAGAGGAGACCTGCAACAAAGCCAAGTCACCACACTGTGTCAACCTGTTTGACCAACGAGGCCGAGTTTACAAGAAAGGCTGCGACAGTGAGCGACTGTGCAGAGTTGTCAATATTACAGAGCAACAGAAGTGCGTGCGCCATCCGGAACACCCGCTGCTCACCATCTGCTGCTGTTTGGCTGTCGAGGAAGAAGTGTGCAACAAGTCCAACAAAACCGTTGTGCATGCCTGTTTTGATCCGGAGAGTAACACCGTGAAGATAAGCAAATCAGAAGACCATAGGTGGTGTGCCACAAAATTCGATTTCAAAGGCAAGCATGGCGATGGTTGGGGACGGCAAGATCAGTGCGACAACGTTGGCAACCAGGCCTGTGCAGTTAATGAGCCCATCCAAGGTGATTGTTGCTGCAATACAGATAGATGCAATGACAACTCTCTCCATCCAGTGTACACCTGCTATGACCTGCGTGGTTACAAGGTGTTCTGCACCACCAAAACCAGCCGGGGATGTGTGCAGATGTACGACAAACACAATAATCTGCTGAGGGCCGGTTCTACGACCCTTAGAGCCCCTTAGTTCAATTCTTTTCGAAAAAAAAACGGAAAAACACCGGAAAAATCACACCTAACATCCCTGACCAGTCGCATGTCAATCACGCTTTCTTTTCAGTTTGTGCGCTGAAGAAAAGACTGCGGAATTGTAGACTTCATTTTTACTCGCTACCCAAAAAACTGCTTCATCCTACCTTTCTTTTCTGTTTGCTTGCTGCCCTGTTAGCTAAGACAGAATTCGGCACGTTTCTCTTGAATTTCTTCACTTACCTCCCAAATTTTCCTTTCCGTTGCTTGCTGCTCTGTTAGTTAAGAAAAAATTAGTGTGTTTCTCTTGATTTTCTTCACCTGCCTCCCAAACAACTACTTCATTCTTCCTTTCGTTTCTGTTTTCTTGTTGCCCTGTTCGCCAAAGATAAAATAGATGTGTTTCTCTTATCTTTATGTTTAGCGTCCGACGCTTATTATCGTGCTGTCAAGGCTAATTCGACATCACGCTTTTTTGATAATTTAAGTGAATGCAAAAACATTCCCTGCGTGACTACCATTTTTAGGCGCGCCAACACGCGCGAAAACAGGGTGCATTTTTGTGTATGGTAAATGTGTATATGTATATAGCCAGCTCTGATTTTGTCTTTCTAAAGCAATAATTTGCATGCAACGATATACAGTTATTATTTGCGTTCTATTTGGTAAGGCCACCGAACATGATTGTGTTGTGTGTTGTGTTTTTGCTGTTGCGTCCAGTGAGTAGCTCCGGTCCACGGTGTATGTCAATGAAGAAGAACTCAGAGACAGAGGAGATCTGCAACAAAGCCAAGTCATCACACTGTGTCAACCTGTTCAACCAACAAGGCCGTGTTTACAAGAAAGGCTGCGACACTGAGCAACTGTGCAGACGCAGAAACGTCAAGATTGAAGAGAGACAGAAGTGCGTATCCCATCCGGAACACCCACTGCTCACCATCTGCTGCTGTTTGGCTGTCGAGGAAGAAGTGTGCAACAAGTCCAACAAAACCGTTGTGCATGCCTGTTTTGATCCGGAGAGTAACACGGTAAAGACAAGCAAATCAGAAGACTATAGGTGGTGTGCCTTAAAATTCAACTACCAAGGCAAGGCGCGTGGTGGTTTGGCACGGCTGGACCAGTGCGACAAAGTTGGCAATCAGGCCTGTACAGTTAACGTACCCTTCCAAGGTGACTGTTGCTGCAATACAGATAAATGCAATGACAACACTCTCCATCCGGTGTACATGTGCTACAGCGAGAGCGGTGACAAGGAGCTCTGCACCACCAAGACCAGCCGCGGATGTGTGCAGATGTACGACAAACACAACAATCTGCTCAAGGCCGGTTGCTATGGAGACAAGCCATGCATTGGAGCTGAGATGTGGCAGAGCAGAGAGAAGCAGAAGAGAGACACAGATTATGCTGCTTACAAATGCACGGCCTATTACAATGGAAGCCATTCTGAGAACGTCACCGTCGCTTGTTGTTGTACAGACAACGATTGCAACAAACATGACAAGAACTACAAGCCTGAAGTGGGCAGCTGCTACAGCCACAATTTCAAGCAGATGCACCCTTGTGCGGAAGCACCAAACGACCACTACTGTTTCAATCTCTTTGAACCCTCTGGCTTGTTGAGATGGCAAGGATGCGATTCGGAACAGACTTGTATGAGCAAGAACATTTCATCTGGAGAGTGCAAAGATGGCTACTGCTGCTGCAACACCGGAAACAACTGCAATGATGACAAGCTCAAGCCCTTAACCACGACAGCTGTGATGACCACACCAAGCGCAACAACTACTGCTGTGACGGCAACAACCACAATGGTCACAACCATGGCACCAGCGACGCCAACAACAGCAACTGAGGCAACAACGATGGGCGCTACCACTACTACTAACAGTCCAACTACCACTACCAGCGCTGCTCCCGCCTCAGCAGTGATCAAATTGCTGTGTCCAGCCATGCTGATGCTGGCCCGCTAGCCCAAAGTGATTTTTATGTGTTTGCAGTCAACTTATTACTGTTTGCTCTGTCTCCAAAATGCGTGATTGCAAGATGAATCGAAAGGTGATTTTTATATTCTTACTAAAATGAATTTGCTGCTGTTTCTCTGAGTGTAAAGCATTCTCTATTAAATAAATAGTCAACCGTCATTTTGAGTGCTTTGATTTTGAGTACTGATGTAAAATTATGGAATTTGAATTTCAATTCAATTACAATTGAATTATGTGATATGTGTGTTTCTCTTATCTTTATGTTTAGCGTCCGACGCTTATTATCGTGCTGTCAAGGCTAATTCGACATCACGCCTTTTTGATATTTTAAGAGTCAGTCTCTGAACCGTTCGAGTCTTGGTCCTTTGCCATATTCAGATCCCAAAAATGAAACTTTGGCGTGGAGGGCTCAAAGTTGGACGACTAATACGTATGGATAGGTTATATAACCACCGCAAAGGATATCCCGATTCGACGCTCCACGCTCGAGATACGGCCTTCTGAAAATCGGTCCGCTTAACTATGGGACCAAAATTTCAAAATCGAATTTCTAGCGCACTAATCATTGTTGGGACTTAAAAATTGGGGGTTTAGGGTAACTTTTAGAGTACTTTCGGAATCAACGGTAGAATTCCATTTTCAATCAAAAAAATTTTTTTCGACCCCCTTTGGAGCCCCTTAGCTCGTCTGGAACCCCCCCTACACCGTTTTTTTTATTTCAGAATATTGTAGCGCTATCAATTCCCTACAGTTTGGTATAAGCCACATTGGCTGACCCGTGGAAGAAAGTGGTGAAATATGGCTTAAAAGTTGAAAAATCCTCAAATTTTTTGTTTTGGTACTGCACCAAATTTTCCTGCTGGAGTTTCTAGCACACTAATCCGTGTTGGGACTTAAAAATTGGGGGTTTAGGGTAACTTTTAGAGTACTTTCAGAATCAACGGTCGAATTCCATTTTCAACGATAAAAATTTTTTTTCGATCCCCTTTGGAGGCCCCTAGCTCGTCGGGAACCCCCCTATACCGTTTTTTTATTTCAGAATATTGCAGAGCTATCAATTCCCTACAGTTTGGTATAAGCCACATTGGCTGACCCGTGGAAGAAAGTGGTGAAATATGGGTTCAAAGTTGAAAAATCCTCAAATTTTTAGTTTTGGTACTGCACCAAATTTTCCTGCTGGAGTTTCTAGCGCACTAATCCGTGTTGGGACTTAAAAATTGGGGGTTTAGGGTAACTTTTAGAGTACTTTCAGAATCAACGGTCGAATTCCATTTTCAACGATAAAAATTTTTTTCGACCCCCTTTGGAGCCCCCTTGCTCGTCTGGAACCCCCTACACCGTTTTTTATTTCAGAATATTGTGGCGCTATCAATTCCCTACGTTTGGTATAAGCCAATTTTTAAGTCCCAACACTGATTACTGTGTTAGAAACTCCAGCAGAAAATTTTGGTGCAGTACCAAAACTAAAAATTTGAGGATTTTTCAACTTTGAAGCCATATTTCACCACTTTCTTCCGCGGGTCAGCCAATGAGGCTTATACCAAACTGTAGGGAATTGACAGCGCCACAATATTCTGAAATAAAAAGAAAGGTGTAGGGGGGTTCCAGACGAGCTAGGGGGCTCCAAAGGGGGTCGAAAAAAATTTTTTTCATTGAAAATGCAATTCGACCGTTGATTCTGAAAGTACTCTAAAAGTTACCCTAAACCCCCAATTTTTAAGTCCCAACACGGATTAGTGCGCTAGAAATTCGATTTTGAAATTTTGGTCCCATAGTTAAGCAGACCGATTTTCAGAAGGCCGTATCTCGAGCGTGGAGCGTCGAATCGGGATATCCTTTGCGGTGGTTATATAACCTATCCATACGTATTAGTCCTCCAACTTTGAGCCCTCCACGCCAAAGTTTCATTTTTGGGTCTGAATACTGAAACTCGATTGGCCCAGAGACTGACTCTTAAGTGACTGCAAAAACATTCCCTGCGTGATTACCATTTTTAGGCGCGGCTGTTATGCAGGCATTTGCCACAAATTTTCCCTATGGTCAGGCACGAAAAAATTTCTGCGTCTAAGAGATTGAAAAAATCAGGGTGCATTTTTGTGTATGGTAAATGTGTATATGTATATAGCCAGCTCTGATTTTGTCTTTCTAAAGTAATAATTTGCATGCAACGATATACAGTTATTTTATTTGTGTTTTATTTCGGACAGCCACTGAGCATGATTGTGTTGTGTGTTGTGTTTTTGCTGTTGCGTTCAGTGAGTAGCGCCGATCCACGGTGCATGTCTATCAAGAAGAACTCAGAGACAGAGGAGACCTGCAACAAAGCCAAGTCACCACACTGTGTCAACCTGTTTGACCAACGAGGCCGAGTTTACAAGAAAGGCTGCGACAGTGAGCGACTGTGCAGAGTTGTCAATATTACAGAGCAACAGAAGTGCGTGCGCCATCCGGAACACCCGCTGCTCACCATCTGCTGCTGTTTGGCTGTCGAGGAAGAAGTGTGCAACAAGTCCAACAAAACCGTTGTGCATGCCTGTTTTGATCCGGAGAGTAACACCGTGAAGATAAGCAAATCAGAAGACCATAGGTGGTGTGCCACAAAATTCTATTTCAAAGGCAAGCATGGTGATGGTTGGGGACGGCAAGATCAGTGCGACAACGTTGGCAACCAGGCCTGTGTAGTTAATGAGCTCATCCAAGGTGACTGTTGCTGCAATACAGATAGATGCAACGACAACACTCTCCATCCAGTGTACACCTGCTACGACATGCGTGGTTACAAGGAGTTCTGCACCACCAAGACCAGCCGGGGATGTGTGCAGATGTACGACAAAGACAACAATCTGCTGAGGGCCGGTTGCTATGGAGACAAGCCATGCATTGGAGCTGAGATGTGGCAGAGCAGAGAGAAGCAGGGAAGAGACACCGATGATGCTGCTTACAAATGCACCGCCTACTACAACAGCGATTATGAGAATGTCACCGTCACTTGTTGTTGTACAAACAACAATTGCAACAAACATGACAAGAGCTACAAGCCTGAAGTGGGCAGCTGCTACAGCCTACTGTTGTTTAATACCGGATTTTTCAAATGCGTATGCGTATGCGTATGCGTATACGCATTCCAATTACAAATGCGTATGAGTTTGCGTATACGCATTGCAAAAACCAATGCGTATTTTGCGTAATGCGTATGCGTAATGCGTAATCTCAGAATCAATCAGCAATTTCACTGAACAGCTTTTTTGGCTCTACAGTGTGTTCTTTAGGAATCCAATAATCAAATTCCTGCCTTGAAATGAATTGCAACGCAATTTTTTTAGCAAATTTGGGAGATTTTTTGCAATTATAGACAAAAAAATTGCCAAAATTGCCTGGAAAACAGCACTTTTAGCTGAATTTGAGCCCAAATTTCAAGGAAATCCGAAGGTACTGGGCTGGGTTCGATTCCCAGCTACGCCCTTCAACATGTCTAACTTTTTCACCTTCTTTCCATTATCGATTTTTAACGATTTTTAGCCGAAATATTGCGATTTTTAAGCTTTTTTCGTGCTCAGCCCCTCCCTAGAATTTGGGTTCAGACCCCTTCGGTCAGCGCCAGACCCCCAGCCCCCTCCCTATTCGGCAGATGACCTGTTACATGTATGGTACGTACAGTACGTATGTTTTCAACAGGCAAGAAATTTTATGCGCTTTCCTACAAAAATCAGTCGAATGTTCATTTCCTGAAGAAGTCTAATGTCAATCAAATTTATAATAAACATACGCAGTGGAAGCACAAACAGATAGCCTGCCCATGCAACACAACTGATGTCTCCCAAAACCGTGGAAACTCTAAATTCAAGGTTGTGTCGCACATTTCCCTTCCTGTTGAAACTTAGCCTTTTTTTTAAATATTAGCAAGCCCAGCTTAGTTAAAGCTTTAAATTCCTCAGAAAATTTCTGGTGCCCTCACCTCACACTAAAAACTATGAAGAATGACCATTTGGTAACAATCTGAACTAAATATTAGCAAGACATTCGAAAATGTAGCTTTTTTTCACACCTAATACGCATTACGCAAAAAATATGCAAACTTTTGACAGAATGCGTAATAATATTGCGTAATGAAATTCAAATGCGTATGCGTATGCGTATGCGTATACGCATTCTGAAATACAATGCGTACTTTGCGTAATGATATGCGTAATGCGTATACGCATGCAACAGTACTACAGCCACAATTTCAAGCAGATGCACCCATGTGCGGAAGCACCAAACGACCACTACTGTTTCAATCTCTTTGAACCCTCTGGCATGTTGAGGTTGCAAGGATGCGATTGGGAGCAGGCTTGAATGAGCAAGAACATTTCATCTGGAGAGTGCAAAGATGGCTACTGCTGCTGCAACACCGGAAACAACTGCAATGATGACAAGCTCAAGCCCTTAACCACGACAACCATGATGACCACAACAAGTGCAACTACTACTGCTGTGACAACTACAGTGGTCACTACCATGGCTACAGCTTCAACAATGACAGCAACTGAGGCAACAACGATGCCAACGACAGGCGCTACCACTACTACCAAGAGTCCGACCACGACCACTACCAGCGCCGCTCATGTTTCAGCAGTGATCAAATTGCTGTGGCCAGCCATGCTGATGCTGGCTTGCTAGCACAAGATGTGTTTTTTATGTGTTTGCTATCAACTTATTACTGTTTGCTCTGTCTCCAAAATGGTTTATTGCAAGATGAATCGAAAGGTGTATTTTTTATTCTTACTAAAGTGGATTTGCTGCTGTTTCTCTGATTGTAAGTATCCATCCTCTACGAAATAAACAGTGAACTGTCGTTTTGAGCGCTTTGATTTTGGGTGCACCTTTTGTGAAATTAACAAGGCCGAGTTTGATTTGTCCTTTTGATAGCTGGAATCAGGTAGCACTAGCCACTGCCGCCTTCAAAGACATGTGTGCATTTATAGATAAAAAGATCGCCTAGTGACTTTTCTGTAGGAAAACTTAACGCACCGAAACGCTGCGCGAGATCTTTCTTGTGCGACAAAAATCTACAAAAATGTAGTTAAAAATTGAACTCGTTGTTTAGTTTTCAGCCAGACTTTGGTTAGTGAAGCGGCCAAACCAAGCAAATTTATCTCTTAGATGCAGAATTTTTTGCGTGTGTGGCCAATGACATGCACATTTTGGACATGCAATCACGAAAAATTGTGCAAATGCCTGCATAACAGCCCCACTCAAAGCGTGCCTAAAAGTGGTAATCACGCAATTGAGAATGCTGTTTAATTTTCAAAAAAGAGTGATTGACTGTGACTGGCCAATCACGCGTTCCCTGTCTTTATTCAGGGTGGACTTTCCGCTCTGATTTCTAAAGCCTTGACAGCACGATAATAGGCGTCCGACGCTAAATATAAAGTTAAGAGAAACACACCTATTTTATCTTAGCTAACAAGGCAGCAAGAAAACGGAAAAGAAAGGAATAATGAAGTAATTGTTTGGGAGGCAGGTGAAGAAATACAAGAGAAACTGAGACAGAGACAGAGACAGAGAGTGTGAGAGTGAGAGTGTCTCTGTCTCTGTCTGTGTCTCTGTCTCTGTCTCTGTCTCTGTCTCTGTCTCTGTCTCTGTCTCTGTAGAATGTGGATTGAATTTTAGCCTACATCAAGCAAATGAGAACATACTCAGATCAGCATCACCGCTATCATCATATTGTATCATCACATTTTCTACAGTTTCATGCCATCTGCAACAAACATGAAGCATAGTAATTGAATCAACTGAAATTTCTTTTCAGACCTTTGCTTGAAGTTCTTGGCCATCAGTTTCAGCTCAACAATTGTTTTATCGACCAACTCAGCAGATTGACAGCTCTCTTCAGTGGAACACTGCAAGCAATAATAATCACAAAAATGTATGTGGTGTATATCCTGTGCTATCTTATTTACCAACTTTAGCAGAGATTCTTGCAGAACTAGGCTGGATTCATCGATTGCATCACAGAACATTTGCTTATATAGGTCTTGTTGACTTGGATGCTAAATAGCAGCACGTTTGAAGGCTAAAAATCGGCAACAGTTCTAAATTATGAACCAACTTTCAGCTCAATGTCTATGGATGTTTGAAATGTTTGTGCTTCAGACTCAGAAACACTGTGGTGATTCATCCAGTGATCCAATTGTTCATGCCAGAACAGAAACAAGGAGAGAAAAGCAAAAAGAGGCAGAACAGTGGTGAACAGAGAATCGACTGAACTCAGTGAAAGCTTCTGCAGTTTCTGTTGGTCAACATGTTCCATAACTGCGCATGACTCTGCCGTGTATTGAAATCGGGATTTCTCATATCTTTTGTATATCCGCTCAGGTCTTTCCTAGAAATGTTCACTGTTCGAATATGGCAGTGACAGTCAGACATGGACAAAGGGGGTGACCTACCCCCTCAGCCGCCCGCTACCACCTCATGAATTTTTGGAAGAATTTTGTATAGAAATTTACGATAAAAATATGCCTGGATTAGGTGAGCTCAGAATAGCTTATTTTAATGAAAAATAAGCCAAAAACCTTGATTTTAGCCAAAATTGGACTTTTTTGCTTACCACCCCGTCAGCCCCCCTCAGGCGCTCCTACCACCCTCAACCCCCCTCAGGAATTGAAAATTCTACCTCCCCCTCACCCGAAATGCTAGCCCATGTCTGGTGACAGTGTTTACATTCAAAACGTGCGACCAATCAAATTCGATTACCTGAAACTTCAGCCAAGCTCGCTTAAACTCGGCCAAGTGTCTTGATTTCTTTGAGAAAATTATGTAGTGGCTTATTGTGGGCATATGTAGCGTGGACTTAATAACTGTCAATGCACAAGCTGACTTGTTCAGAATATATTCGGGTGCGAAACTGTACATGACAAACTTTCCGCTAGCTAGATACTCAAGCAATCCACTTGTCCCCTCCTGCCTGGACAGTTGGACTGGTGGATTATTCTGCAGGATGGTTAGCAACTTCTCTGCGAAAGCATTTGGTTTCAACTGTGCCAATGAGTCCAAAGTCTGAGCAGGAGGGAGTAAATAAATCAACCTCAGTTTGCCACTCCGCATCAGCTCCAGCATGAGTTCTGTGTCACGGATGAATGGCTGTTCAGTAGTCAACAATTTGGACAGCAAAAAGGAACTGTACAAGCCTCCAACACTTAGGGATACAATTGCTATCAATATTTGTCGAACATTCGGCTTGCCCAGCTGTTTGAATGAGTCTGTTACAAAACAAAACACCAAAAACAAGCACAGCATGAGCCAAGTAAAGTGGTCAAAGGGCTGAAAGAGTGAAGTGAGCGAACTTTTTGGTTGGTATCTGCGGGCCACGAATTGTAAAGGGGTCAATAGTGCCGGATAACTAAAATCGAGACACTTGGTTTCTCTAGAAAAATTTGTAAACATAAAAGTGTGAGCAATGGTGTCCAGCATTCCTTCAGTTACGTTGAAGAAGACACTGTTTGAGTCACTCCAACTTCCATTTTTGCATATCCCACCTATATGTCTTTGCACCGGTACTATTTGATAGCCACTGGTCAGTTCTCTTAACACTGGCAGTAAGACATCGGCCTCAGGTCCGGCAACCCGGTCACGGCAGTTTTCTGAAGACAGCGTCTTTACTGCACAGTATGGCAGATAGTATTTTATTGGATAGACTGCGATTTTCAACATGCTTCCACTATAGTCACATGGGTGCTGTGTTGTGCACGTGTAAACACATTGGTATGATCAAGTTGCAGATGAACCAATTGGTGCTAGTGTGTTTGCACACTCAGTTTTATTGACATTTACACTGGCTAGAGGTGGGCTCATCTTTTAACTCAACAAATTGAGAGCGCTCTTTGCTGAGAACTGCAATGCGCAGCTAAAATAAACCTACAAACACGGCAACAACCACTGAGGCAACAGCCACTGAGGCAACAACCACTGAGGCAACAGCCACACGAGGCAACAGCCACTGAGGCAACAGCCACTTAGGCAACAGCCACTGAGGCAACAGCCACTTAGGCAACAACCACTGAGGCAACAACCACTGAGGCAACAGCCACTGAGGCAACAGCCACTTAGGCAACAACCACTGAGGCAACAGCCACTGAGGCAACAGCCACTTAGGCAACAACCACTGAGGCAACAACCACTGAGGCAACAGCCACTGAGGCAACAGCCACTTAGGCAACAACCACTGAGGCAACAGCCACTGAGGCAACAGCCACTTAGGCAACAACCACTTAGGCAACAACCACTTAGGCAACAACCATTGAGGCAACAACCACTGAGGCAACAACCACTGAGGCAACAGCCACTGAGGCAACAACCACTGAGGCAACAGCCACTGAGGCAACAGCCACTTAGGCAACAACCACTTAGGCAACAACCATTGAGGCAACAACCACTGAGGCAACAGCCACTGAGGCAACAGCCACTTAGGCAACAACCACTGAGGCAACAACCACTGAGGCAACAGCCACTGAGGCAACAGCCACTGAGGCAACAGCCACTTAGGCAACAACCACTGAGGCAACAGCCACTTAGGCAACAACCACTTAGGCAACAACCATTGAGGCAACAACCACTGAGACAACAACCACTGAGGCAACAACCACTGAGGCAACAGCCACTGAGGCAACAACCACTGAGGCAACAGCCACTGAGGCAACAGCCACTTAGGCAACAACCACTTAGGCAACAACCATTGAGGCAACAACCACTGAGGCAACAGCCACTGAGGCAACAGCCACTTAGGCAACAACCACTGAGACAACAACCACTGAGGCAACAACCACTGAGGCAACAACCACTGAGGCAACAACCACTGAGACAACAACCACTGAGGCAACCGCCACTGAGGCAACAACCACTGAGGCAACAACCACTGAGGCAACAGCCACTTAGGCAACAGCCACTTAGGCAACAACCACTTAGGCAACAACCACTGAGGCAACAACCACTGAGACAACAACCACTGAGGCAACAACCACTGAGGCAACAACCACTGAGGCAACAACCACTGAGACAACAACCACTGAGGCAACAACCACTGAGGCAACAGCCACTGAGGCAACAACCACTGAGGCAACAACCACTGAGGCAACAACCACTGAGGCAACAACCACTGAGGCAACAACCACTGAGGCAACAACCACTGAGGCAACAGCCACTGAGGCAACAGCCACTGAGGCAACAACCACTGAGGCAAAAACCACTGAGGCAACAACCACTGAGGCAACAACCACTGAGGCAACAACCACTGAGGCAACAACCACTGAGGCAACAACCACTGAGGCAACAACCACTGAGGCAACAACCACTGAGGCAACAACCACTGAGGCAACAACCACTGAGGCAACAACCACTGAGGCAACAACCACTGAGGCAACAGCCACTGAGGCAACAACCACTGAGGCCACAACCACTGAGGCAACAACCACTGAGGCAACAACCACTGAGGCAACAACCACTGAGGCAACAACCACTGAGGCAACAGCCACTGAGGCAACAGCCACTGAGGCAACAACCACTGAGGCAACAACCACTGAGGCAACAACCACTGAGGCAACAGCCACTGAGGCAACAACCACTGAGGCAACAACCACTGAGGCAACAACCACTGAGGCAACAACCACTGAGGCAACAACCAGTGAGGCAACAACCACTGAGGCAACAACCACTGAGGCAACAGCCACTGAGGCAACAACCACTGAGGCAACAACCACTGAGGCAACAACCACTGAGGCAACAACCACTTAGACAACAACCAGTGAGGCAACAACCACTGAGGCAACAACCAGTGAGGTAATAACCACTGAGGCAACAACCAGTGAGGCACTCTCACCAAAATAAACAGTCAACAGTCATTGAAATTTTTTCTGATTTTGGTTCAGCTTGGGTTTCTTTTCCTGCTGCCCGCCCAACCAGGATGTGAATATTCAGAAAGAAATATATGCATTTCAAACAAAGGCATACATAGGCAGCTTTGTCCGCCTAGGCGCAGTGTATGATTTCCTCAAATGTGGGTAGTTTTATTTTGTTTTTATGTTTTATGTTAAGTTGTTTTTAAGCATTATTCAGCATAGTAAAATGCCAAAGATTCTGCGAAGATTTGCATGCAGCCGCAAATGTAAATTTTCAAACTGTTTTGTTACGTATGTTGCCAGGTGAGATGACTATGTTTTGTGTTGTGTTCTTGCTGTTGCTAGCTGGGAGCAGTGCCCATCCACGTTGTGTCTCATTGGAACACGGCTTGGTGGGAGAGCAGATCTGCCATAATGCCACTGCACCACGCTGTGTCAGCTTATTCGACCAACGAACCCGCGCTTACAAGAGAGGTTGCGACACTGAGCAACTGTGCCGAGATCTCAAGATTGGTGAGCCACACAAGTGCGTTCCCCATCCCCAACACCCATTGCACACCATCTGTTGCTGCTTGCCTGAGGAGAAACAAGCATGCAACAACCTGTATAGGCCCTCAGTGTTTGCCTGTTTCGACCCAGCAACACACGTGGAAAAGATAAGCTTACGAGAGGATCATAGATGGTGTATCACATCATTCCGTTCTACTGGTCTTGTAGGCGGTTTCGCAGAATGGGACGAATGGTGTAATGATGTGGGCAACCAGGCGTGTAGACTATTTGTGCCTGGGAAGAACGTTGACTGCTGCTGCAACACAGATGGCTGCAATGACAAGGTCCTCCATCCAGTGTTCATGTGCTATGACACAACTGGCAAGGGCACGTTCTGCAAGTCTGAGACAAGCCGGGGATGTGTGCAGATGTATGACAAGCACAACAACCTGCTCAGGGCCGGTTGCTATGGAGACAAGCCGTGCATTGGAGCTGAGACTTGGCAGAGCCCAGAGAAGCAGAAGAGATGGGGCGACAGAGCTTACAAGTGCACCGCCTACTACAACGGAATCGACACTAAGAATGTCACCGTTGCTTGCTGCTGCACAGTGAACGACTGCAACAGTGGAGACAAAGATTACAAGCCAGAAGTGGGCAGCTGTTACAGCAAAGATTTCATCGATACGGAGAAGTGTCCCGAAGCTCCAAAAGATCACTACTGTGTTAGTTTCTTTGAGCAGGGCAGGCTCAGGAAGCAAGGATGTGATCGAGAGCAAGTGTGTGAGAAAAAGGCCATCCCTACTGGAGAGTGCAAAGACAACATCTGCTGCTGCAACACCGGAAACAACTGCAACAATGATAAACTGACTCCGCCAACTAAAACCCCAACAGCAGCCGCCACAATGGTGATCCAATAGGGCGGAAACGGAATTTTTATGATTTGTTACTAAAAACAACTCACTGCTGCTTCTCTGAATGTAAACTGTTTAGTACCAAATAAAACAGCTAACTTTAATTTTGCGTCTTCTCATAGTGCACTGTAACGAAAGAAACACAAGCTTGTCAGCTTGAGCAAAGATTTGCATGCAGTATAGGGCTCTATTCCTGTAGACCATTCAACACAATTGCTTTTTGTGCTGTGTTTTTGCTCTTGCATACAGATTACGTACCAAGTAGCGCTGGTCAACGATTTACGTCAAAGAAGAACAACTTAGTGAGAGACGATATGCAACAAAGCATCAACCTGTTTGATCAACAACCCCAAGTTTACAAGAAAGGTTGCGACACTAAGCAACTGTGCAAAGATGTGCATGGTTGAAGAGCAACACAAGTGTGTGCCTATTCTGCAACACCCACTGAGTTTGAGTTTGTAACATACATCTGTGTGAAGGGAGCTTTGCAGCTAATTTACTTATAATTTAACATAACAGTTAGTTTCGCTGTTTAGTATTGCAATTTCTGAATGTTCATTGATAAATGAGTATACAGATTCGAAAGCAAGCGTATATGTATTTATGTCTACGGCATCCAAAATAGCAAATCACCGAAATCTCATGTCACAGATTGAGGAGCTACGATTTTCCCAGCATCTCCACTTCCACCACTCTTCATCTGAGCTCAAATCAAGGTTAAAGCTACATAATAAAAGGGCAAATCAAGATTACTAAAAGGAACGGCCAGACTCCACCCCGGGGCACACATCCACTTGGACTGCACTGCAAATCGCCACGACAGCAGGTGTAGCGGTCAGCACAGCAGGATGCGTAGGGGTCTTCCAGGTTGCAGCAGCCTACATAGCCCCATCCGTTCCAGGGACAACAGACCAGAGGCCACCGGCAGAACCAGCACCTGGCGTTGGCCTGAATGAACACAAACAGCTGTTCGAACAGTAGATGTAGAAGGATGATATACTGTTGGTTGAGTATGCCGAATCCATAAAGAACATTCAGTATTTTTGGGCAAACATGCACAACAAATGCATACAGATTACAGGTATTTTAACAAATACCCATACCGGTATACCGTATATATTGGAAATACCCGGGTACTTGGGAATCGGTATTTTTATCCAGTTAACCGCAATTTTTATGAAAAATGCCGTCTGAGCTCTGAGGATTTTTAGTCCTCTGACTCTACTCTCTGTCCCAAACTAGTAGCTTTGTCATTCAAAGCGTTGATCTAGTTTTGGCTTAACTTCACTGGGGGTTTCAGTTCCAAAATAGGGTTTCAGCACTGTGTCCAAACGGGGGTTCAGGGACCTTTTTTGGTGACCAAAAGTAGGTTTCAGCGACCTTTTTGGCTCAAAACAGAGTTTTGAGGACTAAAAATCGAGTGAAAATCACATTTGAACAGCAAAAATGCCCTTTAAAACCCAATTTTGAATTTAAATCATGCAAAAAAAAACAATTTTATCCAAAACCCCATAACTACATGTCTGCTGTTACATGTATGTAAAACTTCTCTATCAAAAAGAGGCTGTGGACAATATACAATGTAGAGGGGCTTTCGCGTATTAGGTGATTCCCCCAATCCGACTTTTCTCTACCGTTCTGGCGAATTGTTTTACAAATTTCAGGAGCGAAAATTTGTTAGTTAGGAAGTTAGGAAAGTTTATCATCTACAACACATACATACGTAGCAACGAGTGAACAAAAGAAAACACAGAAAATAACCAAAATCATTACAGACGCTTAGTTCCATAATTTTCTTTGTTTAGTGCAAGGATTATTGCAGAAGAAGAGGAAGGGAAGGGCCCATTGACCTCTTAATCCCACCTGTCATTACTCAAAAAGTCTGCCAAGCCAGCGGTTTGCTAAGGATTGTCTGCCTAGACCTGTTACATGTACGATATGTATGTGCTCTTAATCAAGAGATAATAAGAGAATAGTAAGAAAAAAGCTTACGTACACCACGAACTAGGGCCAGAGCGATCAAACAACTGAGAAACAGGTACTGCATAATGGACTGAACTTAGTAGCTGCTAGAATGATCAGCATTTTATATTTGTCAATCAGATTCAGGGCCAGTTCTGTTCAACATACTACACGATGTAAATTTATGCTACACCAGATACAAAAGCACTGAATTGTCAGATTTGGAATAGTTTTAGAGAGAAAGCCAGTGAGAGGGGTCGAATAGCTGTCAGATTGACATCCGGGCTAAGGGGGGAGCTAACAAGCAAAAAATGACGGAGAGAAGATTTGAAAGTAGTGACGTTTTTTTGGGCCAGGTCAGACGGGCCGGACCAGTGCGCCAGCCCGGTCCGCCGTTGCTGAAAGCCGTCCGCATTAGCGCACAGCCGGGCGGTGTTTTGCAGTCAAGTTGTTAAGATGCATTTTGCGAGAAAGTCAGCTTTGGTGCCGAAGAGAGGGGGCAAGCAGGGCCATCTCACGGATCTGGCTGATATTTATATCTATTAAAATAGAGCTCAATCGAAGACCAACGGTGCATGCCCGGCCACCAGCAACCCCCTAGAACCGGAGCTACACCCCCTCAAAGTTGGGTCGACAGTAATTTTCGGGCTCATTTTAATAGCTCTGACACCCTCCATTAAAACGATCACCCTTCATTCGTTTCTTAAGCTAGGATCTCGACTCGCATATGGTTTTGTAGCTGGTCCAATGGCCTTTCACTTTCTGGTACTCCGGTTTCCAGATCGTACCTGGTTACCGAGATATTCGCCGAAAACTGCGAAATTTCCACAAAATGCCACTCCGTTTTTTTTTCGAAAAATCTTTATAACTTTTTGTGCAAAGGCCCTGCCAAGCTAATGTTTTAACAAAAGTTAGGCATGAGTTGGCCAAACAAAATGAGCGCCCCAAAGTGTGCGGTTAGGGCGGGGAGGGGGGGGGTGTTTTGGCCTCTCAAAGGTGTTCGAAAAAAAATTTTTTCTGCAAAGCTTAGTTGTTAGCATACTGTTATATGCAGTTTTGTGTGCTGAGTTCGAAAATGCATTCAGTTTAGCTAGATTCGCTCTGGATCGGGAGAAATTGGCGTCCAAAGTTGAGACCAACCCTTTTTCTTGACTGGCACTACTCGCTAGCATGACCATTAACCGCGGTGCATTGCAGTTTTTCTTACGTAGTTTTTGCTGCTGATTCCGAAAATAACTTTATTTTTGCTCTACGTTGCCTACTTTTGAAGATATCGGCATTTTTATGATTTGGGAACAAAACGGCTGCACTTGCTATAACATGCTCGTTTGAAAGGTGGCTCAATTCAGTCGCATCTAGAGTACAGAGCCATAAAAATTTATATCACCTAATGCAGTTTTTGCCGCTGATTACGAAAATGACATCTGTTTTTCAATCTGACTGCTCCTGAGCTACTTATGTAACTTTTCTGCCCTGGTACTCAGACAATAAGTTATCTGTCAAATCTCGACATAATATGGTATCTATCTGGTGCAGTTTTCTCCGCTGATTCAGAATATTATCATATTTTTGCGCTACGGCCACTCTGTCGCAAGTTATGGACCTCCAAAGTTTCATTAAGAAACATGCTGTGAGAAGCCGTAATCCTAAAATAAATGTTCAGCATTCATGTATTTCTGAAATGAACCTTTTGTCAGTCAACAGTGTACCCGACCTATTTTGACCCGCTGAGTTCAAAAATGGCGTTTGTTTTTCTCTACTGCTGTTCAATTTTGAGATATTACTGATCAAACAAAATTTGCATTAATATTCATATATCTCCAAAACGAGTAATTATAGATTAAAACAAACGCCATTTTTGAACTCAGCGGGTCAAAATAGGTCGGGTACACTATCGACTGACACAAGGTTCATTTCAGAAATGCATGAATGCTGAACATTTATTTTAGGATTACGGCTTCTCATGGCATGTTTCTTAATGAAACTTTGGAGGTCCATAACTTGCGACAGAGTGGCCGTAGCGCAAAAATATGATAATATTCTGAATCAGCGGAGAAAACTGCACCAGATAGATACCATATTATGCCCAGATTTGACAGATAACTTATTGTCTGAGTACCAGGGCAGAAAAGTTACATAAGTAGCTCAGGAGCAGTCAGATTGAAAAACAGATGTCATTTTCGTAATCAGCGGCAAAAACTGCATTAGGTGATATAAATTTTTATGGCTCTGTACTCTAGATGCGACTGAATTGAGCCACCTTTCAAACGAGCATGTTATAGCAAGTGCAGCCGTTTTGTTCCCAAATCATAAAAATGCCGATATCTTCAAAAGTAGGCAACGTAGAGCAAAAATAAAGTTATTTTCGGAATCAGCAGCAAAAACTACGTAAGAAAAACTGCAATGCACCGCGGTTAATGGTCATGCTAGCGAGTAGTGCCAGTCAAGAAAAAGGGTTGGTCTCAACTTTGGACGCCAATTTCTCCCGATCCAGAGCGAATCTAGCTAAACTGAATGCATTTTCGAACTCAGCACACAAAACTGCATATAACAGTATGCTAACAACTAAGCTTTGCAGAAAAAATTTTTTTTCGAACACCTTTGAGAGGCCAAAACACCCCCCTCCCCCCCTAACCGCACACTTTGGGGCGCTCATTTTGTTTGGCCAACTCATGCCTAACTTTTGTTAAAACATTAGCTTGGCAGGGCCTTTGCACAAAAAGTTATAAAGATTTTTCGAAAAAAAAACGGAGTAGCATTTTGTGGAAATTTCGCAGTTTTCGGCGAATATCTCGGTAACCAGGTATGATCTGGAAACCGGAGTACCAGAAAATGAAAGGCCATTGGACCAGCTACAAAACCATATGCCAGTCGAGATCCTAGCTTAAGAATCGAATGAAGGGTGATCGTTTGAATGGAGGGTGTCAGAGCTATTAAAATGAGCCCGAAAATTGCTGCCGACCCAACTTTGAGGGGGTGTAGCTCCGGTTCTAGGGGGTTGCTGGTGGCCGGGCATGCACCGTTGGTCTTCGACTGTGCTCTATTTTAATAGATATAAATATCAGCCAGATCCGTGAGATGGCCCTGCCTGCCCCTTCAAAGCTGACTTTCTCGCAAAATGCATCTTAAATGTGCCATTTTCTTGTACCCAGTATCTGTGGTAAACTTGTTAGCTAGTTTATTTCATTTCCTCTATCTCTTTTAACCCAGGCGAAGTTTGAAAACACGCGTTCGCACCGTTAAACATTGCTGAATACTAGTTTTTATTAGAATGTTTAAAAGGAAATTTAAATACAAATCCAGAAATTTTGGGGAATGCCCTCAACCTAGCAGCACTGATCGTTCAATCGAGTCAACTTTCATCAACTGACAATGAAACCAACCTAAGTCAAACGGATTTACAAAAAATAGGCACACAACTCGAGACAACGAAACTTTTTGGAGTTAAAATTTCATCTTCACTGCCAATGTTTGCAGAGTATGAATCGGTGTTGGAAAGATTACTGTCGCAGCCATGGGTCGTCAATCAAACCAATGATTCTCTCTTTTAATCTGTCAGAAACTCCTAGTTTCTTCACTTCATTACTCTTCATACATTGCCCAATCACAGAAGCAGACAAATCTTGCAACGAAACAACAACGCCATGCGGCACAATATTGGTGCCATATTTGGTGGTATTGGGGCCGGGTCCTGACCTTAGCTCCACAAAGTCCCAGCTTATATCACGTTTGACTCCGAAAGACTCTGCATCTGCGGATCGGAAAGTCACTTCAAGATCAGATTGATGCGTCACAGTGAAGGTGCCACCGAAAACATTCAGCCAACAATTTCTCAGCTCCGTCGGCGGAATGTGGATTTGAAATTTCTGCAAACCGATTTGAGAATAGAGATTATCTGGTGATCTGGCGTCAGAGCCAAATTTCATTCGCCAAACTAGGTGGTAGACCCCGGGGGGAACACTTTTAAAAGTTCCCTTTATTTCGAACCACCAAACATAGTTCAAGTAGAGAATGTTATGACCTAGTCGTTCATCAACAACCATATAGAGGTAAGTGTCATTCAGCCAACGCACTAACAACTTATTTTCTTTTTTATCTTGGTTTTCGGCGGCGTATAACCGGCAATTGTAGCGCATTTGGGTAGGAGGATTATCACCAAGATATGACTTTAGAATTTGCAGTAGTTTAGCGTTTTTGACAGTAAAAATTTATACTAAACATTGGGACAGGCGACGGCGGGTTAGAATGACATCAGCTGACGTAAACGTGTGATAGGTATTATAAATCAGTTGCGTAAATGGCGCCAATTTTGAATATTGTGTGTAGCGTTTCACTCTTGTTCCAACCTGCAAAACTTCTAATAAAAGCGCACGCTCCAATGGTAGCGCCCTTTATGGATAGCCCGAAAACGAAAACATAAACGCGCACGCTCTAATAGTAGCGCTCCCACGTGTACTACCATCAACGCTTTGTACAGATATGGTAAGTAAATTTCAATTTAATTATATTTCTCTCGGCATGTGGTAGTAAACTTTAATTTAATTATCTTTCAAACAAGTTTACTTAGCAACAGTAGTAGAGAGTACGTAAAAGCTGGTGCTACATGCCTTATTGTTAGGCTCCAGTTTTGTCTTTATTTTTGCTCCAGCAGATGCTTTACAAAACCGATCCGTTTCTTTTTCCAAGTGCGCATTCCAATTTATAGCCTTCTATCCTGTTGTTAGCACGTATGGCCGACAGAAAAGGGTTCCGCCTGTAAGACAAATAGGAGCATAGATACAGGACAACCCTGCCTTATGCCTCGGGTTATCCGAAACGGCTTCGTGAATGAAATGAATCTCCCTGAATTTCGTTTCTATCTGCGAGATGTACAATCGCTAGATAGGCACAACTTTCATCAACTGACAATACCGAAATATAATATATAATATAATATAATCTACTGATATAATTATGTATGTACGTTAAATAGACACAACAACGACATCAACTGACAATGAAACCTAAGTCTAACGGTTTTACAACAAATAGGCACACAACTCGAGTCAACAAAACTTTTTGCAGTTAACATTTCATCTTCACTGCCAATGTTTGCAGAGTATGAATCGGTGTTGGAAAGATTACTGTCGGAGCCACGGGTCGTCCATAAAACCAATGATTCTCTCTTTTAATCTGTCAGGAACATCTAGTTTCTCCACTTCATTACTCTTCATACATTGCCCAATCACAGAAGCAGACAAATCTTGCAACGAAACAACAACACCGTCTGACACGATATTGGTGCCATATTTGGTGGTATTGGGGCCGGGTCCTGACCTCAGTTCTACAAAGTCCCAGCTCATATCACATTTGATTCCGAGCTCCCCATCTGTGGATTTGAAAGCCACTTTCAGATCAGATTTATGCATCAGAGTGAAGGTGCCACCAAAAACATTCAGCCAACAGTCTCTCAGGTCGGTCGGCGGAATATGGATTAGAAATTTCTGTGAACCGATTTGAGAATTTAGGTTATTTGCTGAGCTTGCGTCAGAGCCAAATTTCATTCGCCAAACTAGGTGGTAGACTCCGGGAGGAACACTTTTAAAAGTTCCCTTTATTTCCAACCACCAAACATAGTTCAACTGGACAATATTATGACCCAGTTGTTCGTCAACATCTGTATAGAGGTAATTGTCGTTCAGCCAAACAACTGACAACTTTTCTTTATTATCTTGATTTTCGGCAGCGTACAGACGGCAATTGTAGGGCATTTGGGTAGGGGAATGGTCACCAAAATAAGATTTTAGAATCTGCAGTAGTCTAGCCATTTTGACAGTAAAAATTTATACTAATCATTGGGGCAGGCGACGGCCTGTTATGTAGAATGACATCAGCTGACGAAAACGTGTTATAAGTATTACGAATCAGTTGCGCAAATGGCGCCAATTTATTAAATATTGTGTGCTGTGTTTGACTCTTGTTCTCATACATGTAACAGGGGGTCTGGGAGGTCTGCCCGACTTAGGCCAGACCCTCCGGATGCCCGCCTGAGACGATTTTGCCGACCCCTCCTCCGATTTTCTGACAAGTAATTTTTTGAGCAAATTTTTGCGATTTCTTTACAATTTGAGACACAAAAATTGCCAGAATTGCCTGCGAAGCAGCACTTTTTAGCTGTATTTCAGCAAAAATTAGCGATTTTTGCCGATTTTTAGCCACAAAATTGAGATTTTTGCGATTTCTAAGTATTTTTAGTTCCCAACCCCCGTCCAAAATTGTGGGCTTACTATTTTACTACGATTTTACTGTGATAATGTAGAAATTTACAGCAATGATGCCAAGATCTTAAGAATAATTGATGTTAGTGCTAAATAATTGCTAAATTTGGTTTTTTCGGAAAAATATCCATCCTGTGTACATATTTGTAGTCTGGTTCCCTCGAGTTTAGACTCAACTCGCCTCAGTCTGGCTGCAATTTGTTTTAAAATGTACAGGTACGGTACCAATTTTGGCCCATTGTCTCATCCAGAGACAATTAATTACTAATAGCAGCAATCTTCTTTCGTTTATTGATGAAATTTCAGCCAAAGGAAACGCTTTTCAATACAAGCCCCTTTAAATCATTGAATCGTTAGATCTTCTATGACTACCCGATCCCCGGCGACCTCAGGCCCCGCCATGGGTCGCTATAGTATCGCTTCTGTTTCTGCAAAAATATATAAAATCATTTGCATCTCAACACTATGTACTGCTGGTAAACACAGCTCTTTCTTTGGAAATGTGGAAATGAAGTCTGTCCTCAAAAAGCATGCACAGAAAATCAAATCACGGCTAAGTTACTGTTGTTTGTGAATACACATATATTTAAAATACACAAAAATACACATTGTTTTTGTTGCTTTTTTACACATCACATACACATACAGTGGCGGCCAAAAGTTTGGACGCACCCCCAAAATTTTCAGTTTTCTGTTAATAACACTTGTTCTGTTTGCAGCTTGCGGATGAAGTTGCGTGCTAAGTTTGTGCATAGTACCCCTACATAACCTGAAACCATATGGTGTTCAGTCCCCCTCATGTTGCTGTAGTATGAATCAATTTTCGAAGGACCCCAGAAAAAAGGGTGGACAAAAGTTTGGACGCACCTACATTGTATGATTATCTTGATTTTTTGCTTTCCAGATGTTTTGTAGGGAACCTAGCGGCCGTTAATATGTGTAGCTGCTATTTAGTCTTCTTTTTATTGCAATTTAGCGGCAGTTTGGAGGATGGCTCAGTCCAACCAACTTATTCAACTAAAGAGGGTTCTCGTGCTTGAGCTGAGACAGAGTGGTCTCTCTAATCTCAGATAGCCTGACAAGTCGGGTGTTCTGGAAATAGGTGTTCGTTCTGCCTTAGTCCTCCTCTCTGAAACCGGTTCAAACGTCAATCGGAAACGGACCAGTCGACCGAAATCGCATACAACATGGCAGGAATGGGTCCTTGTGACGAGATGTCTAGTTGATCGGCATAAGACTGCTCATAAGATAACAGAGCAAATCGAGGCTGCGTGTGGTCAAAGCATCTCTGCATGAACCCCGCACCGAATTCTACTGCGAAGAGGGTTGAGTTGTTGCATCGCAAGGAAAAAAACACCTATCAACTTTTGTGACCGCAAAAACGGTTCCTGTGGGCAAAGGCCCACTTAGATTGAACCATTGTAGATTGGTTCCAAGGTTTTCTGGAGGGACGAAAAGAAGTGGAATCGGTGCGGAAGCGATGGCCGGCTATATGTCAAGCCGTTTGCGGGCGAGGAATTCCGACCAGACTGTGCAGAGCATTGTAAAGTGAGGAGGCGGTAACATTATGATGTAGACTTCTTTCCCATTGAATGGCCCAGGGCCCATTTGTTGTATCCATAGGATCATGGCTAAAACCGTCTACACCAACATGTAGGTAGACATCATACTCTCATATGTAGAACAGAACCTCGGGCTGAATTGGCTGTTTCAACAGGATAATGACCCCGAACACACGGCGAGGTCAGTCAAACAGTGGTTCGCTAACTACAAAGTCGCAGTTTTGGACCGGCCTGCTCAGTCACCTGACCTGAATCCAATCGAAAATTTGTGGAGATATGTCCAGAGAGACGTTATCAGTAAAGCACCCCTAGATCTGTCCGATCTGGAAACTGCCATCACCGAATTTTGGCTTTGTATTCCCCAGTCTGTGTGCCAGAAACTAGTCAACTCTAAGCCCAAGCGCTGTGCAGTTGTGGTCAAGTCTTTTGGCTTCCTAACAAAGTGCTAGTCGCCTAAATACATGTTTCATTCTTGCTTGTTCTTTGTTGTTGCAGGTTGCTCCGTTTTCTTAAAAAATCAGTTGGTGCGTCCAAACTTTTGTCCACCCATTTTTCTGGGGTCTTTGGAAAATGGACTCATACTACAGCAACGTGTGGGGGACCGAAGACCATATGGTTTCAGGTTATGCAGGGCTACTATGCACAAACTTAGCACACAACTTCATCCGCAAACTGCAAACAGAACAGGTGTTATTAACGGAAAACTGAAAATTTTGGGGTGCGTCCAAACTTTTGGCCGCCACTGTACATATTGAAAAGTCCGATACACATTGACATTACCATACACAAACTGTACTCAAAACGTGTATTTGGATTGATCGGCGAAAGTCGAACTAAGTACACAGCAGAATTCAAAAACCTTTGATGTTTTTGCTGTAGTAAAACGTGCAGAAAGCATTCGGAATATATTTCGACACAGTTGAAAAGTGTTGCAAATATTGCCAAGCGGCTAGTACTAAAATGAAAACGCCTTACCAAAATCATAATTCTAGTTCTAAAATTTTCTTGTAAAGGTGTTTGATTTTGATATGGCATGATATGATGGTATAGTATAGAAGGAGCTGTTTTGAATTTGGTTTGGTATGGTACTAGTAATTTTAGATTTTAGTATTAGTAGATTTTAGTATAGTAAAAGAATGATTTTAGTACTAGTACAATTTTGGTATGGTAGTAATAGTCGAGTAGATATCATCAGAAAGCCTAAACATGGCCCTAAGTAACTCAATTTCAAAGATATCCTAGTTTTTAAATAGTGGACTATGCTATGATAGATCTGATTTTTCCGGCTTGTCACTCAAAATAGGGCCAAAAATTGTATTTTCACTGCAATACACATACACATAAATACACATTGTTTTTCTATATGTGTATGCACAAATTACCATACACAGCTGACAGTGAATGTGTATACACATACACATTCAAAAAGTCATATACCAAACAAGAGTAGGTTAACTCTAACTACTAACAGTGCTTCTGTGTGCTGTACAAAGACTAAAATAGACTTAATTCAATGGTATGAAGTACATACATCCCTATCCTTTCCAAGAACTATCGCCGTTTGCGGTAGATTGTTGGTGTTGAGTCTACTGAGCCGGTCACTGATCTTCTTCATCAGATTCAGTAGAAAGCTGGTCTCATCTGAGGGCGACACTGCTGGTGAACCTATATAGCGACGACCTTGTGAGGTTTGGAACAACAGTGTGGTTGAGAGTACGAGAAGAACGATGTTCATGTTAGGTCAACTGTTTGGTTGAAGTGGACAAGTACTAACGTTCTTACAGACTGCAGAAAAGGCAGATAACGTGCTGATTGAACTTTTCGGCTCAGCACCCGTCTCCTTGTCAAATGGATTCATCGCTGGAATAAAGATTTCATTTCCGTCAATAGGATAAGATGAAAAGCTATGACTGCTATTTGACTGCTGCTCCTATTCAGTTTCTAGCCACACTATATATTGCTCAAGTTGAACTTGGGTGGACGATCATGCATGTACTACAGTCAGGCACTTAACGCCGTTGATGGTACCGACACCATATAAGGTGTCGGTACCATATATATATGGTACCCCCACGTTCGAGGTCTGTGGTGGTACCATATATGGTGCCCCCACCTTCGCGTTTTTTCGGTACCGGTACCATATATGGTACCACTCCGTTCAGATTTCGTACCATATATGGTAGGTAGTGGTACCATATATGGTACCGGCACCCATGGCCATGGGTAGGGGTACCATATATGGAGCCGGTACCATATATGGTGACGGTACCATATCCGGTTGACACAGACCTAGGAGCTTTTGCTCCTATGGTCCCGACATACCGGATTCAAGACATCTGACGTCTAGGGGAAAAAAAGTATGTCTAGAAGGACATCGGGTTTTATGTCTAAAACGTAGACATGGTAGGTTTAGATGGTAGGTTTTATTTCACATTCAATCACGATTCCGTACTGTTATTCTGAGAGATACCCCATCTATGTCTATTGTTTTGCAACGGCATCGCTCTGCGCTCTCTCCTGGTCGCTCTGACATTGACCCAAAAAATGAAATTTCACGATGTCTATGGTGTGCCCGCATATCTTGAATAGACGTAAGGAGAAGGACATCTGCCGTGGACTAGACTCTGGGTTTTTCTAGACATGCACAGGAGTGGTCTGTGTCAACTGGATATATGGTGCCGGTACCATATATGGTACCACCACAGTCGCCGAACGTGGGGGCACCATATATGGTGACGGTGCCATATATGGTGCCGGTACCATATATGGTACCAGTACCCTCGGTACCGGTACCATATATGGTACCGGCACCTTATATGGTGTCGGTACCATAAACGGCGTTAAGTGCCTGACTGTACTAAGGGGGTTAGGTTACTTCTTGCCTTAGGGCAGTTAGAAAGGTCCCCGAGACAGTTTACAGTAGGGACAACCTTACCCGAAAATGCAAGTACTAGTATGTACGTAGCGGGATGGATATTTTTCCAAAAAACCTCGGCCTGTTTTAAATTCAGTTATTTTTCAAAATAGCGGAAAGACTCCAGCTCAAGTTCTGAGCATTCTAGCCTGGTTTTATTATTCCTAACCTTTCTAGCGCCTTCCTGAGTCCTGTCAGACCAGAAATACACGTGTTACACCGATGGCGTGAAACAGTGGCTGACAGGTTCCATCAATAAACGCTATATGCAATTTTTCTTACAGCAGTGCATTTTTGCTTCATCACGCCAAATTTGGTCTGTTCTATTGTTTTTCTAACAGTTTTAAGAGCCAGTCTCTGGCTCGACGGACCCTTGGTATTGAGAGTTGAAATTTTGACTTTCACCCACTCCGTCCAAATTTGGGAGTAGTACGTGATGAGTTATCCTGGACCTGCAAAGATTAGTTCGATTCAACGCTGCGGAGTGGAGTTATGCACTCCCAAAATTTTCGCTCCTTAAGCTATGAAACGCCAATTACCTTCAACAAATAAGTGAAGTGTCACTTCTTCTTGTACCTTACTGGGTGCGTTTAAAGTTTTGCACCCCACTGTGTATGCGATTGCGCCTGCGAATCATCAATATTGTCAAATCTGTAGTTATTTGATTTTAGCGTACGTCTAGTTGCGTATTTGCCTTGTCTCGTCTTAGCTAATTTACTGGTTTTTCACTTGTATTTTGCTCTCTTGTACAGTATGTTTGCTTTGTTCTGATACGGTAATTTATGGTTTTTGTTTGTGTGGCAACCGGAAAGTTGCTATTTGACCGTGGAGCAGAGTTAGGGAGTGTTGGCTAGAGAAGAGCGAGCGAGTGGCTGGTCCGGTCCAGGAGCGAGAGCCAGCGAGCCAGTGAGGACGGGCCAGCGCGAGACAAGGCCAAGACCCAGGCTGTTTAGTTTGTTTGTGCTCGAATAAACCTTTATATGAGAGACGCATTTGTTTATTTGGTTTAGCTCAGCAGAGCGGCAAAGTCCTTAGTCTTTCTTTCTCACTTTGCGACATGGTGCCCAGTAAAAAGCTCTTCCGAATCACCTGCGCCTGATGGGCAGCGATGTGGGTTTCGTGTCGTTTCGCCAGCACCAAACGCTCTTTCGATAGCAGGTTGGTTGCTCTCCTCCAGGAGGTGAGCTTCGGGTGTCAGGCATGTTTGTCCCTGTTGGGAGGGTGTCTGACGCCATTTTAGGCCTTCTGTAAGTCAGAAGGCTTTTAGCAGACCTTCCTGTCAGGCTTCAGTGCATAGGCACTAGGTCGCTAGTTTGCTTTGTGTCTGGATTTCGTTAAAAAGCCCACACGCTTGCTCTTTGGCTGTCTAACTTTTTGGTGTGCCGCTTTTGCCAAAACCTAGCTACAGTAGCTGTACTACTGGTTTCGCACCTTTCGTAGTTTATGACACGAAATTGTTGAGACGCCTTTTGTGCTAAAACGTCCACCACGCCAGGTTTTTGCCGATCTTTTGCCTTTGATCGTGCTTGTTTGCGGCTGTAGTTCAGTCCGCGGCCACTGAGGCTGTTCGTCAGCCGATGATTGTCTCTGCGCCTACGACCGAGCTGCTTTTTGAGGCGTTTGCCCGAGACCTTTGTTTACCACTCTAGTTGAGTTGGTACTTTGTGCTCACTGGAGCCAAGTTTAGAGCCTACGCGCTCACTTTTTGTGTCTCTGCAGCTCAGTCTAGGTTGCTTTTGTGGCTTTTACGGCCGAGACGGTGGCCATTTTACCTGGTTTTTGGGCTGGTGGATTGCAGTTTTGTCAAAAATATTGGCGTTCAGTTTTTCAAAAGCTATTTCTGTTTGGCACATGTAGTTAGCAAAGCGCAGTTAGCAGGCCAGTCCAGTGTGTAGTCTGTAAAGCGTTGCCCTACCTTGCTCTTTTAGTTTAATGCAGCCAGCCCTAGCAAAACTGGATTGCAGCGTTCGGCCTTTTCTAATCAAACGGCGGTCCAGTCTCGTAGTTTTTTGGCTCTGTGCACATTTAGAGGTACTGTAATTTTAATAGTGAAATTTTATTTTAATTTAATATTAATATAATAGAACGAGCCGGTTTTAATTTTAATTTAATATTAATATAATAGTCTCCTGTCAATTTTAATTTAGATTTAATATTAATACTATTAAATAACAATTTTAATAGTATTTTAATAGCATTTTAATAGTATATTCTAAAATGCAGTCGATAAGTTTTGGTCACACTTCAGCGAACTGGCAAAACGACATCTTTTGCTTGAAGTTGTTAGTGTTAGTTGAAAATTTAATCAGAGATCCAACTTAGAAGCATTTTTCTGTGAAAATTTATAACCATTTTTTTAAATGACTTTGTCTGAACCTGGTTTTAAATTGCATTCGAACACAAGTAGATTTAGAAGAAACTATTGATGCATAGTAAAGAGAAATTTTTTGAAAGGAAAGACTGTTACATAGGTGACTATGGTAGATTCAGGTCCTTTTGTCGTTCATGCCTATTAGTGAGTTCCACTATTTCCAAGTGAAAACACGTCGAGATTCAGAGGGCAGTCAGAAATCTTCAATTTTCATCATTTTCTGAGGTAAAATTATGCAACTCCTTCATTGTCAAACATGGTTTAACTATTAAAATGCTATTAAAATACTATTAAAAATAAATTTTAATATTCAGTCCCTGTGTGTATTTTTAATTTAATTTAATATAATAGTAGGGTGTCTATTTTAATAATAATATAGATTTAATACTATTAAAATGGCACTATTAATAATAGTTTCATTTTAATATTAATATATTTAAATAACAGTATTTAGAGGCAGTTAGTGGCCATGGGTAGGGGTACCATATATGGAGCCGGTACCATATATGGTGACGGTACCATATATGGTGCCGGTACCATATATGGTACCACCACAGTCGCCGAACGTGGGGGCACCATATATGGTGACGGTGCCATATATGGTGCCGGTACCATATATGGTACCAGTACCCTCGGTACCGGTACCATATATGGTACCGGCACCTTATATGGTGTCGGTACCATAAACGGCGTTAAGTGCCTGACTGTACTAAGGGGGTTAGGTTACTTCTTGCCTTAGGGCAGTTAGAAAGGTCCCCGAGACAGTTTACAGTAGGGACAACCTTACCCGAAAATGCAAGTACTAGTATGTACGTAGCGGGATGGATATTTTTCCAAAAAACCTCGGCCTGTTTTAAATTCAGTTATTTTTCAAAATAGCGGAAAGACTCCAGCTCAAGTTCTGAGCATTCTAGCCTGGTTTTATTATTCCTAACCTTTCTAGCGCCTTCCTGAGTCCTGTCAGACCAGAAATACACGTGTTACACCGATGGCGTGAAACAGTGGCTGACAGGTTCCATCAATAAACGCTATATGCAATTTTTCTTACAGCAGTGCATTTTTGCTTCATCACGCCAAATTTGGTCTGTTCTATTGTTTTTCTAACAGTTTTAAGAGCCAGTCTCTGGCTCGACGGACCCTTGGTATTGAGAGTTGAAATTTTGACTTTCACCCACTCCGTCCAAATTTGGGAGTAGTACGTGATGAGTTATCCTGGACCTGCAAAGATTAGTTCGATTCAACGCTGCGGAGTGGAGTTATGCACTCCCGAAATTTTCGCTCCTTAAGCTATGAAACGCCAATTACCTTCAACAAATAAGTGAAGTGTCACTTCTTCTTGTACCTTACTGGGTGCGTTTAAAGTTTTGCACCCCACTGTGTATGCGATTGCGCCTGCGAATCATCAATATTGTCAAATCTGTAGTTATTTGATTTTAGCGTACGTCTAGTTGCGTATTTGCCTTGTCTCGTCTTAGCTAATTTACTGGTTTTTCACTTGTATTTTGCTCTCTTGTACAGTATGTTTGCTTTGTTCTGATACGGTAATTTATGGTTTTTGTTTGTGTGGCAACCGGAAAGTTGCTATTTGACCGTGGAGCAGAGTTAGGGAGTGTTGGCTAGAGAAGAGCGAGCGAGTGGCTGGTCCGGTCCAGGAGCGAGAGCCAGCGAGCCAGTGAGGACGGGCCAGCGCGAGACAAGGCCAAGACCCAGGCTGTTTAGTTTGTTTGTGCTCGAATAAACCTTTATATGAGAGACGCATTTGTTTATTTGGTTTAGCTCAGCAGAGCGGCAAAGTCCTTAGTCTTTCTTTCTCACTTCGCGACAAATATTCGGTATTATTTTATCAATTATTTAGTAAGTTCGGGCAAATTAATCGAGCTCCAAAAGGAGTGCGGTCTTTTTGAAGGAGGTATATTGCCTGACTGCCTTAGCTACCGGAGAGTGCTGCATTGGGTACCCGGGTACACTAACCAGCACTTAGCATTTTCCACAACAAAAATGAGATCCAGATAGTGTACCCGGTGCACTAACTGGCACTTAGCCAAATCATGTTAAACTGCTTGTTTTCACGATTTCTGAGCAAAAATGCAATTTTCCAATCGAGATTACTGTTTCTGCCATGAAAATGAGAGTGGTTGGTCAAAGTTTCCATTCTTGTGAGGTTTGTATCTGATGTATCGCCGCATACAGCATAGGTTGTTGCTGCGCCAGCTCTGTGTGTACGTGCATTTATCAGACATGCCTCAGCACACTGTTGCTATTAATAGCGGGCCGCAGCGACCTGGCTTCAGCACAGGCTGGAGCCAGTCTAGTGTAATGCTAAACCTATTGACCGGTCGACTACAATATAGACTGTGTGTTGTTTGCTCTCCCTCACTTTGTTGTTGTAACTTTTTGTCCTTTCGGACTAGGAGTAGCCAACTGCTATAGAGCAGGAAGAGACACAAGGTCCGGCAGCCTCCTTAACAACAACCCTCCCCTTTTGCTGTCGGTGTGTGCAAGACAGCTAAGGTTTGGTTCCCATTTATCTACTTGCCATTGCTGACTTACGATGGTCTGGGTTGGACTTTGTGTCGACTACTTCCCATCGCCTCGACAGGTTTTGAACCCACAAACACACCGCTTCCACGGGTGCCGGGGCCGCCATGACACACGGGATAGTGTAAACTGCCCATGGCCAAGACGCGACCTTTATGCGCACTCTCGAAAAAGCAATAACCACCGACCACCAACTCACCTAGCTGCCGACATAACAAACTGGCAACGCAGTGCTTCATTTGAACAACGACGCGTCGGTGTGTGCGCCAAATTCCGACGAATTTGAACTGACTTTTGCTGCTAAGCAACCGCACTGTACTAGCGAGTTGCCAAACGCCCATTTTTGCCTCTGCCTCGACAGCCAGAAGATACAGTTGACCTAAAGAAGTTCACCGATGTTGATGAGAGATCAAAACAGGATGTCTCACATCTACAAACCCCGGGTACAAGCAAGGTCGCAAAAACTCAGCAGCAAGTAAGACAACAGCGTCAGAGAGGTTATGGAAAGCCTCTACACAAATCTCAGTCAAAGAAGGGAGAATCAGCATCACATGCAGCTGGCAAAGCGTGCGGTCGCCTGGGTCACAATGGTGATTCAGAGTGTCCTGCCAGAGGGGAGATAGTGTACGCACTGCCATAAGCTGAATCATTTCAAGCAGTGCTGTTACAAGTGGCCATCCTGGCATCGTTCACTTCAAACGGAAGCTACAAGAAACATACTGGTGGCCAAGGATGGACAAAGAAGCAGAAGCCTTTGTATGACATTGTGCGCCATGTCAAGACTCTGGAAAGTCTGACCCGAAAGTGCACATGCCTGCAATGCACCTCCATGTTCCGGACAACCCATGGGAGGAAGTTTCGATTGACATCACTGGTCCATTTGTTGATGCACCAAAGCACCAGCAGTACATCATTGTCATTATCGATCACTACTCGCATTTTCCTGAGCTGCTCTGCACAACTGACATCACAGCTGGAAGAATTACCAAGTGGTTGGCAGAAGTCTTCAGCCGATATGGGAATCCAGCCAAGTTGATATCTGACAATGGGCCACAGTTTGTGTCTGCACTCTTCAAGCGGTTTTTGGAATGCCGCGATGTTCTGCATCAGTTGACGCCGGTCTACTGTCCACAGCAGAATGTTTTTGTGGAAGTGTCCAATCGTTACCTCAAGCATGGAGTGCAAACAGTCGCCAAAGGACAACTGCCATGGTACGATGGTTTGCTGGAGCTACTCGCGCATTTCCGAGCAACGGCACATGCAAGCAATGCTCCCTCACCTGCAGAGCTCTTCTTTGGATGCAAATTTCGTTTGGATTTCGAAGTTGTGCGTTCAAGAAGGAGGAGGGAAGAGAGAACGCAAGCTGCTCAGGAAGAAAACAAAAGCAGCGAGACCCAGTCAGAAAAAGCCATCGCAATCCACAGAAGAGGGCCTTACAGGATCGGTGACAGAGTACATGTCAAACGGCCTCACACACTCAAGGGACGCAGTCCATGGTCTGAGCCACTCACTGTTGTCAAAGTGATGGGAGACTGGATGTACAAACTGTCCAATGGTCAACTCTGGAATGCGCGTCGCATGAGGCGGATCTATGATAACGAGCCAAAAGATATCGCGCCTGAGTGCACTGCAGAACCTCAGAGAGTTCAAGAAGCATCTCCAGTTTTGCCATGCCAATCGCAAAGGGCCACCAAGGGATGTCAGCCACGCCGCTACTCTCCTAGCGACTACCATTGATACTTTGATCGCATTTAAAGGAGAGGGGTGGTTGATGTATCGCCGCATACAGCGTAGGTTGTTGCTGCGCCTGCTTTGTATGTGCATGCATTTATCAGACATGCCTCGGCACACTGTTGCTATTAATAGCGGGCCGCAGCGACCTGGCTTCAGCACAGGCTGGAGCCACTCTAGTGTAATGCTAAACCTATTGACCAGTCAACTACAATAAAGACCGTGTGTTGTTTGCTCTCCCTCACTTAATGCGCACACTCGAAAAAGCAATAACCACCGACCACCAACCCACCTAGCTGCCAACATAACAGTATCAGTGAAAAGGATTGAAAATTCGCAAAAATATGCGTAGACCTGCTTTAAAGGTACCGTAATGGACACCCATGACATAAAATCTGTCTCCAAGTAGTGTACCACGGGTACACAATCCGGCACTAAGTGCCAGTTAGTGTGCCCCGGGTACGCTATCTGGAGGGGTGCCCTATGCAGCACTCTCCGGTACATTTATACAGAGGAGTTTAAAAAATAGACAGTCAAAAACAACAACCACCAGTCAGAAACAAAGACGAGTATGTACAGTATATGGTAAATAAAAGTAATTTTGATGTATAGCATTTGCCTTTAACAAACAGCTTTTTTGAACTATATCACAAAATTTTCCTTCATCTACTAAGTTTGAAAGCGTACATACATGTACTAGGGGGTTTGGGGGTTACCCCCCTGCTGGAAAGGCCAACCCCCCTCACCCCCCGAGACAGGTTAACGGACCCCCGCCCGACCCAAAGAATACAAGTACTAGTAGCGGCTCCCAGTAGTAACAAACTGGCTCAGAAATGACTAATTTTAGCCTAAAATTCGCTTGAAAAGCCTTTGAAAACCGAATTTGGCATTTCCACTGCTGATATTTAAGAGAAATCGGTGTTTGTGGAAGCCCATTTTATCATTTTTGCTCGTTTTTAGGTCGAAAACGCTATTTGGCAGCTTAAGAGCCGGTTTTTCTAGGAATCGACTTTTGCTCCTTAACCTCCGGACAAATCTCAACTTTATGTCTCCGATTTGGCTAAAATTTTGTATTTTGGTATACTTTAACCTAAATAGATGTTTTATCACCTTCCCGGTCGTTTTTGTGAGACTCAATTTTTCGACCGAACCTCAGATCTTGGCTTATAACTCTGGAACCAGTGAACGTATAAACTTGCGGATTGCATATTTATAATCACATCACATGAGCGTTCTCTTTCAAACGATGCCCTACATGACCAAATTCGAGACAAACATTTTTTTTCGAACCCCTTCTGGGCCAAATTTGACCCCCTCAAAGGTATTGACCCCCATTTTTTTATTTCATAAAAATGTAGCGCTATCTATTCACTTTTGAAAGCACAAAAAAATCGAGAAAAAAAATATACATCTAATTGAGTTTTTGGGCCTTGAAAGTTGTCAGGTCGAAAATTTGCCCAATAAAAGATTGCCTTGTGAAGAGCATATCTTTGTCAATTTTGAACTGAGTTCAGTGATTTTTTGCACACATATTGCACTGTGTCCCTGGCACATACTGCACAAATCTGACCTTGCTGGCTCTTGCTTGGCGCCAGTTCTACGCTTCTTGGTCACATTTCAAGATACATTACGTAGTTTACAAAGCAAATAGAATTTCCTGATAATCTGCAGTATCTTCCTGATAATTCGACAGTTGCGACTTTGTTACTGTGTTTTTTGCCGTCTTTTCACTAGGTACCTACTACGTACCTACAACTAGACATCTAGCTGGCCTGTGTCAAGGTTCGGTGACGACAGAGACAGCATATTTGTGGTTTCGCTGTTTCGCTAACAGCATAGTATATGACTGTCCTGGGACAAGCTTAAGTTATAAATACAATGGTAAGAACAGTTGCAGTTTGTTGCTAAGTTGTACTTAAGAAAATTAACCTACATGAGTTCGTATTTAGAAAGAGGAGCAATAGCCACGCTAAAGTTTGTCACTGCTGCATACAGCATGAACCCATGAGAGTGTTTAGAAACAAGTAATAGTCAGATTCAATTAGCTAAAGTGATGCAGCAAGCATGCAAGTTGTCTGGAAAGCCATGCACTGACTTTGTTGCTAGTGATCATGTTCAAGGCAGCATTATAGCAGCATTTCATGCTGGAAACTGAACCAGTCGCTTTCAACATAGCATGGAATTCCGTGGAATTGGTGGAAAGTTTAACAAACTGTTTGTTGATGCTCTGAACACTGTATGGCCACCTCTGAAAAAGCAGTTATACCACACATCAATTGAATTCCCACTATATAGTATAACTTTCACTGGTCACTCATTTGGAGGTGCTCTAGCACTTATTGCATAATCTGACTTTGCATTTACTATACCTGTATTGCAACAAAGAATTTCGCTCTACACCTATGGGCAGCCAAGGGTTGGTAACTTTGAATTCGCAAAACAGTTCTTTCTCCATGTTCCTCATGCTTGGCATGTCGTGAAGGCCAATGATTTCTTGGCTAACTTTCCAGACTGCGATGGAAGTAACAGTTGTAGTACTTTCTGTGTTTGTCTATTAGAATGAAATTTTAGGTGCAGCAGTTGAGTGCACAGCATCATCCACTGATGCTTACTATCACAGTGCTCTTGAAGTGAGTAACCTACATATGTTAAGACTTGGTTGTGTATTTATTACCTGGCTTTAGGTACAATATGCACATACTATGCCATTGACAGTGGAGTTATCTAAACCAGTTATTACTTATGAAATCTGCAACAGTTATCCTCTGTTTGAAGACCAAAAATGTTCAGTAAGCAAGACTACTAGTCCATGTTTGTCAATTATTGGTGCACCTGTAGCTTGTCTATTAGCTTGGTTCGGCTGGTGCTAGCATTGAAGAACAACAACAATAACAACTTTATACAACCCACATGTACACCAGAGCAAGCCGGTGATAACCCAATAGAGTTACATGCGAGGTAAATCACTTAGGCAAACCGGCCTTACTCTTGTACTTTTGTGGCCAAAAACACTTTCAATCGATCTCAGTACAGCAGTTACATATTCAACTATAAGTTTATTGTTCGTACCCAGGCCAGTGACCAGAAGTGTCAATCAATACATACAGTTTTGATCATATATGTAACAGGTCATCCGCCGAAGGGGGAGGGGTGCTGTGGGTCTGGCGCCGGCCGGGGGGGTCTGAGCCAAAATTTTGGGAGGGGGTTGGGCACTAAAAAACGGTCAAAAATCGAAAAAAATCGCAATTTTTGGGTTAAAAATCGCTAATTTGGGCTGAAATACAGCTAAAGAGTGCTGTTTTACAGGCGATTTTGGCAATTTTTGTGTCTGAAATTGCAAAAAATAGCACAAATTTGCTAAAAAAATTACTTGCCAGAAAAATCGGAGGGCGGGGGGTCGGAAAAATCGTCTCGGAGGGGGCCATCTGGGGGGCTGGCCTTAAGTCGGGTGGGGGCAGACCCCCAGACCCCCTGTTACATGTACAATGTATGCTTTTACACCACAAATATGCTGTCTCTGTCGTTACCGAACCTTGACACAGGCCAGGTAGATGTCTAGTTGTAGGTACGTAGTAGGTACCTAGTGAAAAGACGGCAAAAAACACAGTAACAAAGTCGCAACTGTCGAATTATCAGGAAGATACTGCAGATTATCAGGAAATTCTATTTGCTTTGTACACTAATGTATCTTGAAATGTGACCAAGAAGCGTAGAACTGGTGCCAAGCAAGAGCCAGCAAGGTCAGATTTGTGCAGTATGTGCCAGGGACACAGTGCAATATGTGTGCAAAAAATCACTGAACTCGGTTCAAAATTGACAAAGATATGCTCTTTACAAGGCAATCTTTTATTGGGCAAATTTTCGACCTGACAACTTTCAAGGCCCAAAAACTCAATTAGATGTATATTTTTTTTCTCGATTTTTTTTGTGCTATCAAAAGTGAATAGATAGCGCTACATTTTTATGAAATAAAAAAATGGGGGTCAATACCTTTGAGGGGGTCAAATTTGGCCCAGAAGGGGTTCGAAAAAAATTTTTGTATCGAATTTGGTCATGTTGGGCATCGTTTGAAAGAGAACGCTCATGTGATTATAAATATGCAATCCGCAAGTTTATACGTTCACTGGTTCCAGAGTTATAAGCCAAGATCTGAGGTTCGGTCGAAAAATTGAGTCTCACAAAAACGACCGGGAAGGTGATAAAACATCTTTTTAGGTTAAATTATACCAAAATACAAAATTTTAGCCAAATCGGAGACATAAAGTTGAGATTTGTCTGGGAAGAGTCGACCCTTAGAAAAACCGGCTCTTAAAATAGCGATTTTTAGCGTCCTTACGGAAAAAAAACGTGCTAAAAACGCATTTCCTGGCGTTTTGGAGCTTTTTGAAATTTGGGACCCCCCTCTGGGCGAACCCCCCCTCGACCCCCCACCTGAGGAAAACCCTCCTACCCCACTCCCCCCAGGTCGGCCCGGAGCTGTTACATGTATGAAAGCGTACCCTATGTACACAGTACAGTTCACTGGTTTCTGCACAAAACAAATTCAACAAAATGCTTCCGAACATGCGAGCTTGTAATAAACCTTTTAAAAAAAAAAAAAAAGAGCTTGTGATCATGAGAAGGTAAAGGTTTAGGCCAGAAGACAGGTCATAGATAGTCACCAACAAAATATCCGATAATAGCGGATCTTTTTGGCGGGGAGCACTTAACAACTGCCATGCCAGGTAGATGGCATAGCTTAGCATACACCCGAATATGAGCAAACTGCTGAACAACAACCGAAGGTCACGATTTCTGGCTTGTTGCTGCGACTGCTGATTGACTGAAGAAGCCACTGAGTTTCGCTGCTTGTAGAGGGTGGCCCCGATTATAAGATAGAATAAGCAGATGAGGACTGTGAAGGACAAGTTTACGATCATAACACTTAAACCATGAACCGACTCCTGAAATTGTGGTCTGACTTAAATTTCACACAAACACTGTTTTCACCTCGTTTGTAAAACTGAAAATGATCGTCGACTGATTACTTCTTAACAGATAGCGCGGCCCGTTAGCCTGCAGTAGAGAGGCGGACGCAGCAATGGGCACCAACGCTTGGAATATCGTCATAGCCAGCAGCTTGTCTTTGGAACACCACTAAACGGTTGAAATGATCGTACGAACCGGAAGGTTAATACTTTAGTTACCTGGAATATCGTCATAGCCAGCAGCTTGTCTTTGGAACACCACTAAACGGTTGAAATGATCGTACGAACCGGAAGGTTAATACTTTAGTTACCTGATTGTACTTGAACGGAAAGACAATGGCTACGAATCTGTTCCAACAGACGTACAGAATGCCCAAGTGCTGGGCGTAAACGAGTGTAACCATGGCGAATGCAGCCACTCTGGCTAGGTACAGACCGGCAGAGCCCAAAAATACGTCGCTCAGCCACAATCTGAATGGAAACCGGAAGAGGAACTGAACCACCAGTAACATGAGGATGTCGCTGACTCCCAGAGTGACACAGTGATGGTAGAAAGCGCTGTTGAATGGTTCTTTCTTCCGAAACCGAACGATCGTTCCCAGAAAAGCTGAGTACATAAACAGAGTTAGAAAGAAATAGAAGAGAGAGCCGTAGTCAAGACAGCGTACCAGCAGCTCCATCCTTCAGCGCTCTGTCTGACTGAGTGCCTGCCTACCTTTGCTAATTTATACACTCGAGATTGCCAATTAGTCAGGACATATATGTACGTACCTACCTACATACGCACAAGGTACATGCATACGTGCAACATCACTGGCATTGGGGTAAACGAGATGCTTATAGAACGTTTACACTTTTAAAAAAGCTATTTTCCGCGATGGGGGGCAAAGAGTCGCAAATAATTATTTTATCGATTTTTCATGAAGGCGGAGTCATCTGTAACGTTGTTTCGTTTGGTTAGGCTGCTAGGTGTTGTTTCCAGTTTTCAGACAGAGAGTGTGCGGTAGAGAAATGTGGGAGCGGCGGGGCGTTTGCGAGGTGGTGTTGGTGGTGGGCAAGGAGAAGAAGCTGTACAGCTGCAAGCATCTGCTCGACAAATGGAGTGAGTACTTCGGGGCTTGACTTTGATAGAGCAAGGCCAGCGAGACTTCCTACTGCCCGACCAACATCCTGACGACCACAGCTCTTTCTCACCGCTATCGAAGATTCTTCCAAAGTTGATTGGTCCGACGGCAGGACCTTTCTGTTTTGTTGAGAGACTGTTGTTGCTTCTAACCGGCCGCTCACGCGTTTATGTATACCCGAAACTTGGTCAGGAAGACCCCAAACAGCTTTTGCGAGCCCGATAAAAGCCGTTTAACCAAACCAATGAATAGCAACTTCGATTTGCTGTTTATTCCGACAACTAATACAGAAAGGTAGCCAGACATACACTCACATTTTATATTTAGGAACAAGAATGCGTGTTTAGCTGAATGCAGTGATGCTGGCTCTCTAGACAGTACTGTTGCTAAGTAAATTATAATTATAATTTTAATTATATTTTTTAGAAATTTACTAATACAAGTAAATTATTTGGTAAGTAAATTATAATTAAATTAAATTTCTACAAAAACAGGAAAAGTTAATTATAATTATAATTTGTAAATTATACTTACCAAAAATAATTTACTTAATTTACTTAAAATATACTTAATTTACTTACACAAGCCTAGCTATTGCTGAACCTTTTGGCAGCATGCAAGTGCTGCGTGAGTGTCTGCTTTCGGTGTCTATACCTTTCAATGGCAAGTTATACTTACAGTACAACTTTCCTCCCGCCCGCAAAACCGCCTTTCGTCTTTGCGCTTGTTTCTCTTAATCTGCCACAAAACAAACTACTCCAGTTTATCCACCAAGCTAAGTGTGGATATTAGGTACTTTTCAGCAGATTTGCTGTGCGATAGCATATGTTCAGTCTCACAGGCTTTGTCTGTTGTGGACGCAAGCAGAAATTGGCTTGAAAGCCTCTTGAGATTGAGGTTTTAATTCTGACGAACTGTCATTATTACTGTTGACAGACATGGGCTATCATTTCGGCTGAGGGGTGATTCAAATTTCAAATTCTGAGGGGGCTGGCTGGAGGGTGTAGCGGCGGCTAATGGGTGGTTGAGAGAATGGTAAACCAAAAAGTCCGATTTTTCGCTAGATTTAAGGTTTTTGGCTTATTTTTTGTTTAAATAGGTTGAAATAAGGTAGTCTGAGCTTATTCACACCTAACCTAGGCATATTTTTCTCTTCCAAAAAATCTATAAGGGGTAGCGGTAGCCGGAGGGGCGGTAAGTCAGAGCCTGAGTTGGGTAAACCCCTTCACCCTCAGCCCCCTTGGTCCGAGTCTGTTGTTGACTTAACCTGTGATGTGACCCCCCTTGTTTGGTTTTCATTCTAGCTAAGCGTTATAGCATCCTTGCTTGGAGGAAGCAAAGCTGAATGTGTTAGACGCCAAAATCAGGCCTATTTTAAATATACTTAATGTACTTAATTTAATTAAATGTGGTAAGTAAATTATAATTAAATTAAATTTCTCTCAGATATGGCAAGTAAATTTTAATTTAATTATATTTCTCTGGGCATGTGGTAAGTAAATTATAATTTAATTATATTTAAAATAAATTTACTTAGCAACAGTACTAGACAGTACTGAGGCACATGAACAAGCAAGCTATGAAGGTGTTGAGAATCGACTTGATTCCAGCGAAACCCAGCTCAGTTTATACCAAGAGGCTGTATGTGTATCAAGTCAATCTGTGATCGGTCAGGAAAGCCAAAAGTGACGCAATTAAAATACAAGACAGAACTAGCAAAATAAAAATCGGGAGAATGGATAAAAAGAACAGCAAACTAAATCAGAACGCCAAGGCCAGAACAGCACATAGCAACTAATCTGCTTTGTTGATTGTTCGCAGTTTTGCAAAATTGCTAACTTCACCAGTGCACAGTGGATCGTCAAAGAAAAATTGGACATAGTTGTGAAAAGACCAATCACAAAAGCCTGGACACAGTCGCACATAGTTAAGGAGCGAAAATTTCGGGAGTGCATAACTCTACTCTGGAGCATTGAATCGAATTAATCTTTGCTGGTCCAGGGTAACTCACCAGGTACTACTGCCACATAAAATTTGGGCGCAATCGGAGAGAGTCAAAATTTCAACTCTCAATAAGGTATGGGAGACAGGGTCGATGCTACCAGAGACTAGCTCTTAACTCAGTATAGCTTATTTATTTTATTATATACAAACATGTAGCAACAAGCGGGGGTTGACGGGGTTTACCTTCATTATATTTGGCAACTGCTGTTGCACTAAATTGAAAGCGACTAACATGCTCAGCGCCATGCTATTAGATGCAGTTTTGACAGCTGAGTCTGAAAATGACATCAGAACTGATCTACGACCTACTGTTCCTGAGTTATGCCCATCCAAAGTCTCGCGGGAATTTTATACCACATGGGCGTCGGCTTTGTTGCACCCGCTATAGGGTGCGCACCTTTACACTGCTGTACGGCGACTGACTGGATGTACGTAGTTTTGACAGCTGAGTCTGAAAATGACATCAGAATTTGTCTACGACCTACCGTTCCTGAGTTATGCCTGTTCAAATTTTAAAACCCAAAAACCGAAAAAAGCATGTAAAAAAGCACGTTCAAGAGTAGGAGCACAACTCCGCCCATTCTTGCATTGAGAGCTATAACAATTATATGAAACCTTGAAATTGTCAAAGATGTCACTCATTCCGTCATTGCGCAATTACTTAGCAAACCGAAAAATTGCATCCAAAATCACTCAAAAACAAAAAACAGTACACAAAAAGTAAAAACACCATCTGATTCTCAGCATTTTGATGACGAACATTTTGATATAAAATATACACCCAAAAGACCGAAAAAAGCATGTAAAAAGTCGAAAAAGTGCAAAAAAGTGATCCTCAGGATCCCCATGGAGAAAAATTTTCTTGAAGTCCGCAATTGAAAACCAATGATTGGATTTTCCTGAAAATTTCACAAAAGATAGAACCCAACAAGCTCTACAACTTCTGCAGAAACCAGCGAACTCGGTTCGCACACGCAAAAGTTACAGCTAAAACAGTGATCCAAGAATGACCCATTTTTGTCCCTAATTACGACATTAGAAAAAAACCTGAGCATAAAAGAGAAGCGCATTTTTCCGCCCCACCACACGATGTCTAAAAATCTTTATAGACCGAAAATTACCAACAAACCCCCCGTGAAGCGCAAACGTGCTTCCCTTGATATACTTCAGTATAAGCTACCGTGTTCCAATAGAATTTGAGTGTACATACAGTAGATTTGTTCAACTCTGTGGTGAACTTGGGTATAAGAGAAAAAGTTTTGCATAGAAATCACTCTTGTTTGTGTTTTGTTCCGGTCATGGCTAATCTGTGCTTTTGTGTTGTGGTCTTGGCTTGTTTGTGTCAGGTGTCGCAGTGCAACCAAGAGAAGTGCGAGCAGTTGTGCCAGCAGTGTGCCGCCTCCTGCCGAGAACTCTGTCAAGTTGAATGTCTCTCAACCTTCACCTGCGCCAAGCGTCACCCTCAAGATGGCTGCTGCGGTGTGCTCTGTTCACCCACCCCACACAAACGCGACGCCGGTTCAAGAGCGGAGCAAGAGGGTCAGTGGCTGGCCCAGACCTACCGCGGGTTCTTTTCCAGATTCGGCAACTCACTCAAGGTCCCGTTCAGACTGTTCACCAAGAGAGGCAGAGCGCTGAACAGGATGCTGTCATCTCAGGCCAGTTTGAAGAAGGCAATCAAGGCGGTGAGCAAAAAAGAAGCAGCCCTGCAGAAGGCCATCGAGCAACAAGCGAGCCAGAAGAAGATTCAGAAGCTGATGATGGCTCTTCAGAAGGCTGATCAGAAGAAAGCCTTGGCCGCACAGAAGTACAACGCCGGTGTGCATCAGCTGACCGATCCAAAGTTGCAGCAAACCTTCCCAGAGTTCCAGTATGAGCCCAGCGATGTGATGAGCAGTGAAGCAGGTGATGCACAGTGATGTTTGCTAGTTTTGCATTGTACTGTAGCTACCTACTTGTTTAGTGAGCCAACTGTTTGTTCATTGTCAGTGAATCAGTAAATGCAGTTTTGATTTTGTTTGCTGCATAGCATAGATGACGCCTATGTTTGACAGACTCAGAGTTTGCTTGCCTGACAAAATTCATTGAGATGATCCAAACTGTTCTCACACTGTTACTCTTGGGTTCGGCTATGGCGTGCTGTTTCAATTGAGACCGAAAGCCAAAAAATACATCTGTCCAAAGTAGAGCTGGTATTGAATTCCGCTTTTTTAGGACAACCTGTAGATATAAACTGCATCATAAGCATCAGTGATTTATTTGCGTCACACATAAGCAGACAAACGATTGCAGAAATTAGAAGTGAGTTTGGAGTTTATCACAGGATCAAGCAAGTGTTTTCATTGGAGAGTGAGACTAGGCATGTCGAGGAGGGTAGGGCTGATGTTGATGGGGTGGGGGAGCATATGCATAGCCAGGTGGTGGCGGCGGGGGTGGAGCAGCGTAACGAACAGTAGGACGACAGCAGCAGCAGTAGATAATCAGAGCAATGATGAGGGCTAGCACAAACAGGAACACGAGCGAGCCCACCAAATAGTACCACCAGCTAGAAGTGAAACAGTTTTACACAGATCTACCACAAAGCTAAGCCAATACAGAAAACCACTTACGATGCTGAGCCCTGTGGATTGCAGCAGTAGCCGCTGAAACCCTCGTAGGAACAGACACCGTCACAGTAGTAGTTGCAGGAGGTTTGAAAGGTATAGCACAGACGACTCTGACAAATCGGCTGAGACACAACTGCAAGCAATGGACGATTACTAAGTTATAAGCAAGCAACTAACTGACAGAATAGGATCAGAGAGAACAGACAAGTCATTTGGCTAAAACACAACACAACAACAAACACAGGTAGAGAAATTAGCACATACAACAAATGAAATCTTATGCAATAGTTTTTTCTTGGCAAGTTATGACCTCAGCGTTTGTCTGCGTGAATAAAGGGATGTGAGGTGTGTTTTTGCGGTGTTTTTCGTTTTTTCCAAAAAAACAGTTTTTTCCTAAGGATCAGAAAAAACATGAATTGCGGGAAAAAACTCAAGCAATAAATAGCTAAGTTATGTCATTTTTCTGTTAAAAATGCACTTTTGCGATGTATAATAGGCCAGACTAGCTCAAATTTGTTAGAAAAACAACAGAAAAGACCAAAATTAGCATCATCGTAGTATATATGTCTTAGTGTTTGCGCTAACGAAGCATAATCTAGTCAGTGTATTACACAAGTTTCTATTCGCGTATCTGCAATGGTTGTAATTACAGTTGGTAGGTACCACCAAATTTCAGGTAAGTCCAGGTTCAGGTATCTCTAAAATCCAATTTCAGGTTCAGGTTCAGGTTCAGGTACATTTTTCAAAAGTACCCAGGTGTCAGCTTCAGGTTCAGGTACTTTCAAATAACGACCCAAATTTTCGGCTATGAGCTAACTCAATAGCGCTCCTGTTCCTTTTCTTAAGAAAACTATCCATGTTCAATGCAACCGAAATTTACAAACCAACAATTCGACAAAAAACGAGAAAAAGGCAAGACAATTTTTGGCGGTCTGACGGACTGATCGCCATTATATTAGGAAACCCTGATGCACTCCAGGAACGTTCATTTCAAACTCTAAGTTCCGGCATTAAGTTATAAGGCTCAGGCTTACATAAGTTCTACTAGCTGACGTTTAAGCTTACCTTCAACAAACAAACTAAGCTAGGCTTAGGCATAGCGGAAGACAAGCTATGAACTTTATGAATAAAGGCAAATTCCAGATGGGGGCTTTTCTCTATAATCGCCTTCATTTTTAGGTTACAGTACATGTAGGTGCAGATAATGTGCATTAGTCGCTTCACGCACACCATTTTTAAGAACAAAACTGTAGAGCGTCAAGCAATATGTGATCTAACCAATTTCAAAAGTTGACAGTACGTGCTACTTGTACTGGGAAGTTTAAGACAAGAAAAACCTGAAAAGTAGGTACCGACCTAGTAGGTGTCAGGTAAGCACTTTTATTTTCAGGTACTGTAGGTTCAGGTTCAGGTTCAGGTTCACAATTTTCAGGTTAATACAGTCAGGCACTTAACGCCGTTTATGGTACCGACACCATATAAGGTGCCGGTACCTGCCGGTACCATATATGGTACCGGTACCGAGGGTAGTGGTACCATATATGGTACCGGCACCATATATGGTACCGTCACCATATATGGTACCGGTACCATATATGGTGCCCCCACGTTCGGCGACTGTGGTGGTACCATGTATGGTACCGGCACCATATTTGGTACCGTCACCATATATGGTACCGTCACCATATATGGTACCGGCACCATATATGGTACCCATGGCCATGGGTGCCGGTACCATATATGGTACCACTACCATATATGGTACGAAATCTGAATGGAGTGGTACCATATATGGTACCGGTACCGGAAAAACGCGAAGGTGGGGGTACCATATATAGTGTCGGTACCATAAACGGCGTTAAGTGCCTGACTGTAATACCCAGGTTTCAGGTTCTGGTTCAGGTATACCTACCAACTGTAGTTGTAATACATCCTGCATTCCATGCATAAATCTTAGACAGACAGACAGAAAGTCAAAGATCCCTCAAAACTTTCAATGGGCATAACTCAGGAACGGCAATTCTAATTTCATTTTTGGACTCATCGGTCAAAACTACATCCTGTCAGTCGCAGTCCATCCGTATAGCAGCAGTGAAAGTGAGCCACTCTGATAGCGGGTGCACCAAAACTGATGACCCTGTGTATAAGATCCCGCGAAAGTTTGAATGGCCAAACCTCAGGAACAGTAGGTCGTAGACCAATTCTGATATCATTTTTAGACTCAGCGGTTAAAACTGCATCTAATAGCTTGGCGCTGAGCATGTTACTCGCTTTCAATATAATGTAACAATTGGCAAATGTAATGAAGCTCAGTTTGACGCGAATAACTCGGGAAAGCGTCCGAATCTAGACAATCTGAGTTCAGATTCGTAATCGCGAGTAAAACTACATAAGAACAACTGATTTGTTAATAATTTTGAGCAACAAAAATTTTGACGACTGTCTCCAAATCGCCAAACAGGGGGGCTGACCCCCGGCAGTTGCATCCTAAACATGTTAATTTTGTTTGGCCATCAGTGCTGCATCTGTTCTGGCAGAATTAGCCGGACCCCGCATCTATGAGAGAAGTTATGACGATTTTCTGGGAAAAATGATGTCGTAATTACAAATAAAAAATTATGTAGTTTTTGGAGAATATCTCGCTAACCGATCTGGAAACGCGAGTATCAGAAAATGAAAACCCATCGAAACAGCTACAAAACTGTGTGTGAGAAACTGTAAGTTAGGAGACAAGTGAATAGTGATCATTTGAGTAAAAGTCGAAAAATAGCCCGAAAGGTGGCTGCCGACCCAACTTTGAGGGGGTACAGCTCAGGTTCTAGGGAGTCCCCGATGTTTGAACATGCACCGTTGGTGTTCGTTTGACATCTATTTTGACATATTTTGATACCAGCCGGATCCGTGAAAAAAGTTGCGTCAACATACATGCTAAGTTGAGGTTCTCGCAAAATGCTTGTTAAAAGCTAGCGAAATGCTTAAAGTAGCGCATTTTAGCTTGCTTGCTTAACTCTTACTAGCAGAAGCTACTCCATTTCGAGTTGTACCCCACATTGAATCACGCTTTGCGTGCGGCTGTTCTTAGCATAAATGTGATTGGAAAATATAAGTGCAAAAAAATGTGATTGGTCAGTCACGCTTTTTTGTCAGACAATGCACAGTGCTGCATACAAGGCGTGATTGGCCAGTCACGTCTTTTTTGAAAATTTCAGTGATTATAAAAACAAATTTTGCGTGATTACAATTTTCAGACACGCATTCATGTCCTTATGGCCAGGCACGCAAAAAATTTCTGCGTCTAAGAGTTAATAAAATGTGCTAAAATCGCATTTCCACGCGTTCTGGACCCTAGTGTGGGTTTGTATATTCAAATATACATATACAAATTTGTATATATATACAAATGTTTTGGATATACATATACATATACATATACAAACGGACGGTTGATGCAATATTCAATATACATATACAAACAGACTTGATATACAAACGGTTTGTATATTTTCATTTGTATATTTTTGCAGTAAGTAGTTTAGCACATTTTGGCCACTTTCGTACGGTAATTGAGATATTTTAACGGTTTCTTGGGGTGTTTTTGTATTTTGAGCCTATGTCTTCAACTTTTCCAGAAGAATTTGTTAAATTTGCGGTTTAGCCTCGTCTGCATTAAGACCAAATATTATTCATCTTCGTTTTAGAAGTATTTCGCAATGAGTTTTGCTGTTTGAAACGAAAAAATGGAATAGTACTCAACGACGAAATTGATAATCGAATCCCGCACGTTTCCCTTTTCGTTTCGTCCCAGTTTTAAACGTGTTATTATTTTTTCAGATAAACCCGTTCATCCATTCTCCCTATGATGCGTAATAACGATTTCAGGGGCTATTTCTGCTTAAAACTATACCTATGTACGAGCCTAGTAGGCCTGAATCGAAGACTTAAGCCAGAACCTAAGCCTTAACATACCTGTTAACCTAAACTAAAACTAAGTGGTGTACCTAAAGCGTAAGTTTGAATTTGTTGCTAGCATTTGTATTACTTAAAGATTTTCGACCACCGGTGACTTACTCACACCGCACAAAAAATTTCTTGATATTACAGATCCTAAAAAGCTGAGTTTTAGCAACAACATAAATTTTAGCTGGTGAAAATTTTAGACTGAGGGCAGTATCACTAATAGAGTTCTCACCGGTTGGGAGAACTGCCTGAAATCGGAATACACTCATACAATTTGAGAATATTTCACTTTTGGCTAGCCCTACAACGCCCTACCATATGACAATGACACCCGTCAGGTACCCCTAACCCACCTGGTTTGTCGAAATCATGCTTTCCAGCAGAAAATTTATAATATTCTTAATATACAAATATACAAAAAATATGCAATATTGAAATTTTGTTTGTATATGTATATATACATATACCGGAGAGTGCTGCATAGGGTACCCCTCCAGATAGCGTACCCGGGGTACACTAACTGGCACTTTGTGCCAGATACTGTACCCGGGGTACACTATTTGGAGACAGGTTTTATGTCATGGGTGTCCAAAATTTTCAACATTACGATAGCTTTAAAGCAGGTCTACATATTTTTTGCCCATTTTCAATCGTTTTTACTGCCACAAAACTCACTAGAATGAAAACATTGACCAACCACTCTCATTTACATAGCGGAAACAGTAATCTGGATTGGAAAATTGCATTTTTGCTCAAAAATTGTGAAAACAAGCAGTTTATCATGATTTCGCTAAGTGCCAGTTAATGTACCCGGGTACACTAACAGGATCTCATTTTTGTTGCGGAAAATGCTAAGTGCTGGTTAGTGTACCCGGGTACCCAATGCAGCACTCTCCGGTACATATACAAACTAATGTTCATTTGTATATATACATATACATATACATATACATATACATATACAAACGAAGTAGGCATATATGTGCCCACGTTACTGGACCCTTTTGAAATTTTGGACCACCTATCTGAGGAAGGAGAAACCCCCTGCTGACGGAAAACGCCCTCCCTAGGCCAGCCGGGACCTGTTACATTAGTGATCTTACCGCATGCATGTAACAGGTCATCCGCCGAAAGGGGGAGGGGGGTATGAGCCAAAATTTTGGGGCAGGGGGTAGGGCACTAAAAAACGTTCAAAACCGAAGAAATCGCAATTTTTGGCTAGAATCAATAATTTGGGCTGAAATACAGCAAAAAAATGCTGTTTTGCAGGCGATTTTGGCAATTTTTGTGACTGAAATTGTAAAAAATTGCAAAAATTTGCTCAAAAATTTACTTACCAGAAAAGCGGAGGGGGGTCGGTGAAATCGTCTCGGGGGCGGCATCCGGGGGATTTGGCCTAAGTCGGGTGGGGGGCAGACCCCCAGCCCCCTGTTTCATGTATGTATGTCTCACTGTATATTGAAACGAAAAAAGTGTACCGGTAGTATAGAAATGATTGATACTTTGAGAAAACTCTTACACTCTATTTACCATCGATAGTTTACTAACAGTTCACCATCAGAATCATCGAACAATTCTTCAACCATCAAGTCAAAAAAGTAGTATTCATCAACTTCAGTAGCTTCAATAATTTCTATCGTATGTCTGTCTTGTGCCAGCTTGGCAAAAATCTCTTTCTTCGCGTCAGTTCTTGCGCTGAACTGCACATCAATCTCAGCTCTTGAGCAGCAGGTCGATAGCTGATTGTAAAAATTTTCCAGATCGCCGCAAAACACCCGCTTTAAGCGCACCAGGCGCGGCAATTTGTCTTCTCTCAGCGCACTGAACAAATCGATTATGGCGGTTACAATCTGAAAGAAAGTTGTGACTCTGCTTTTCAGTTACTTTCAGACTGCGCTCGTACCTCCTGTTCACAGGAAACGGATACATTTGCTGCATAGGTCACGAAAACCTCGACGTTTGGGAAGAAACAGACCAGTTTTGGCAGTTCAGTCAACAGTTCACTATCTACCCCATCGTCCAAAATAGTCAGATGCTTAAGAGCTAGAGAAGCTTGATCGCTGAGCACTTTGCACAATCTACTTGGGGTAGTCGGTTTAAGTTGAGTTCCGTAATTGGACAAAAGCAAAGTGTGCACTCGAGAAGCTGCTAGAATTCGGGCCAGTCCTCTTGGAGAAACTATGAATTGCCTTGTAGCGGTGGCAAGACGGAGGTCAGTTAAAGGTTTTCCTTCCAAAATAGTTTCTATATTATTATTACTGCCTAGTGGAGTCTGGTAGGTAGCAAAATTGAAAACAGACAGATATTGACACCGTGCCAACAGCGGCCAAAATCGCAAGTCAGTTCCCTCAAAAGAGTGAAAGGAACAGGTGAAATTTTCAAGCCAGGGAGTTGCAATTGCTACCAAATAGGAGAGAAAGTGTTCAGCCAGATTGGGATTGAGAGTGGGATAATAGTGTTCTGAGCAAAACTGCACAACTCGCAATTTCAGTTTGACAAGTTTGCTTGAAAACAGGGCTTGCAGCAAGGGAAACAGTTGCAAGCAAAATTCATTTCCTTTCGATCCAACATGAATGTGCAGTGAATGAATGGTTGTGCGGCTTAACAGAGCATCAATAGCAGCAATCCAATGTTGGACAGAGTTTATCTTCATTCCGCTCAGAATCAGTTGATTTCTGTGATCGGCGCACCCTAGTTGAAGACCAAAGATGTCTAAAACATGAACGTTGAAGTATTTTCTAACAAATCAATAAGAAAAGTAAAGTATTTTGGACAGTATGTAGTTTTGTACAGATAAAGCAGATCTACCCAATCTGTGAGGTGAAATTTTATTGAGAAAACGGAAGTAGTAACTTACTCTCAACAGGCAAAGCGCAGTAAATAAACATATCGATTGAGAGAGTTGCTTTCCAGCTAGCTGAGTCATTTAGCAGCACCTCAAATCGACGACACACTTGTCGTAGAGAAAATTTCAGTCGTATATCTCTAATTCTACTGAATATATCGACCAACAGTTCATTTGGTAGATGCAAAATTCCATCCACATCCATCACTTTTGGGCTCAGTACCAACCAACGAGCTGGCACCTGCTTCTTGGGTTTTTAGCCAGCCCAGAATGAGTGTAAAGCAATGTATAACTTTGAGCGTATGTCAATCTGTCACGATGTCAGCTGTTTAGGACCAACTGTTACCCCTCTTTTACGACACTAGAGGTATGGTTGCAAGTGTTGCATACAATAAAAAGACTGAAATGGCAAAATGTAAGGGTTACATAAACTTCAACCCCGTTTGTGGGGTTAACGGCACAGAGCAGAGAGCCAATTCTTGTATCATTCGATAGCCTGAGGTCTACTGTACACGGAACCGATTGAACATCTTGCGCTGAATTCGCCGTTTTTTTCGCAAGAACGAGGAATACGAAAAAAATCCACGAAAATCCCAATTTCAATTAATTCAGAAAAAGTCAAATTCGTGGGGACCGCGTCAAACTGCACTAAGAAAAAGAGTGGTGCTATGCTATATAGGTAACAAGTTGCGCTGATTTCAAATCCGATTGAAATCGATTTGAATCGACTCTCGTTTCAACAGAAAATGGACGTTGAAAAGCGACGAATTCAGTTTTCGAGAGGAAAATGCCCTTTAACGGCCGAATTATGATTCAAAGTGCATCTTATTCGATAGCTCACACTCTGTTTCATAAATGCATCGCATCCTCCTATCAATAACGGAACACAACAAATATTTTGCGCTTGAAGTTTCAAAAACCGTTTCCGGACCACTTTTTGGCTGTGTTTTTGTATTTTCTACAGGGTGGGGCACGGTAAGTGTTCCACGTTTGATTTATTGTAGCTCGCCGCTGCATGAATCGATTTCAATAAAACTTTGCACTAATATGGTCCCATGTCTAACTTAGATGTGTGCCAACTTTCAATGGTGTCCCTTGCTGCATGCTAATTTTACAATGGCAAAGGCTTTCACATTGATTTCCCTGACAATCAAGGAAGTTACTGTATCTAAACTCGACTCAAATCGCTACAGAGTTCAAAATAATTGATGACCTGATATCGAGAAAATGGCTGAAAGTCAGCGTTTGGGCTTGGAAAAGCGTATTCAAGCAGTAAAAATTTACTACGAAACCAAAAATGCCCGTGAAACTGTGAGGCGACTGAAGCTGCTTTTCCCCGAATGGGCGGCGTGCAACCACATGACCGTTTTGAGAACTGTTGAATAGCTTGGAAGAATTGAAGGAAACGATCGAAAATGCCTTTGATCAGTTTGATGCCGATTTGTGCTCTCGAATTTGTCGTTCGGTTGCCGACAGATGCACCAGATGTATCGCTCAAAATGGGGGCCACTTTGAAAACCAATGATGTAATGTTTTGTTGAATAAAAACGACATCTTTTGCTGGATCTTCCTCAAACTTTTCACACATCTAAGTTAGACATGGGACCATATTAGTGCAAAGTTTTATTGAAATCGATTCATGCAGCGGCGAGCTACAATAAATTAAACGTGGAACACTTACCGTGCCCCACCCTGTATTCTGCGCCGCGCGAAAGTGCTTTGGCCATCCCTACTACAGTATATAGATGTTCTCACATCAATCAGTACGGTCAGTACGTAGCAGGCAATGGAGCAACTGTCAATCACATCACCCATAACTTCAGCTACCAAAACTCGATCGTCCTCCTCAAGTGGAAAAAATTTGTGATTCATTCTCGTCAGTATCGAAAGCTCAAAGAAGTGGACAACCTCGGCTACAAATTGTACAACTTTGGTGCCTAAAATTCTAACTCGTGCTGGTTTTATGAAATGAAAACTAAGAATCAGGGTCGCACTTCACTTATTTCTCTTGCCACTTGGGCGTGGCGTGGAGAACTTTTTCTTCTGCAGCACTGTTCTCCTACGGTTCCGAATATTTGGGTTTTCTGTAATCGTTCTTCGGTCTTGCGTTCTCGGCTGCCGAACGGTCTTTTTCATCCGTGTTGTCCCGGCTCAAATTCAAGCAAAGTCCTTGACACCTGCTCTTCATCCATTCTGGTCACGTGACCAAAGAATCAGGGTGGTCCACGAAAATTCAAATTTTTTTTTCAAAATTCGATCTCCCAATGTTGTTGCTGGCTGGTTAAACGCTCATCCATGGTCCATGTTTTCTGTTGTTGTGATCGCACACTTATGTATTGCAGACAACGCAATACTAGTGGAATCATAGAGCGCCGAATAGTACAGGGTGTGCCAAAAAAAAACAACCCAGCAGATTTTTCGCTGTAGCAACTGCAAATCTCAACCGATTTGAATGAATTTTTTTTAAATGAAAGATAAATAAATTCTTGAAAGTTTAGTGCACCGTTTGTTAAGATAGCCTGCTTAGTTCCTGAGATATTGGCTCTCAAAGTCAAAACAGTGATTTTGGCAGTGAACAAGAGGATTTTTTTTTATTATTCTGCACTTCGTAATAAAACGGATTCCTGCTACTGCTAAGAGCTCTTGGAGGCTTTACAGGTGACACAGAAACTCGGTTTACTTCAACACTAAAGTATCATTAGCCCTAGCAGCAGGAATCTGCTTTATTCTGAAATGCAACGGAATCGCTCTTGTTCTTTACCAAAATCTGTTTCGACTTAGAAGGCAAATATCTCAAGAACTAAACTGTGAATCTCAATAAAAATTGCACGAATCTTTGAAGAATTTATCAGTCTTTCATTCAAAAAAGGATTCATTTAAATCGGTTTACATTTGCGGTTGCTACAGCAAAAACTCTGCTGGGTTGTTCTTTATTACTCTTGTTCATTGCCAAAATCTCCGTTTTGACTTTGAGGACAAATATCTCAGGAACTAAGCAGGTTATCTTAATAAACGGCGCATCAATCTTTCAAGAATTTAGTTATCTTTCATTTAAAAAAGGATTCTGATATGTTTGGCGTTGCGTGTGTAGTTGCGCCAGCTAGCGAATACACACCACTTGTTGTATGTACGACCGGGAACGTCTGCCGTAACCGTGTACGCGCCAAACACTGTATTTGTAGCGCTATGTGATTAGCAGCCCGCTCGCCCTTTGTTCTCTAGAACTTTCTTGACTCTCTCCGTCTGACTACCTGGCGAGCGGTCGTGTCATTATTCTCCTGTCTATTTAATTAACCCTTTGAATCACACCTACTCCATATGGAGTAGGTCCAGAGGCGTTTAGAAGGGTCGGAAAAAATGCGTTAAAGGTCGTGAAATTTTTTATGGGTCGGCTTTTGTCGGTATATATTTCAAAATATATGTGGATATTGTATGGGTCGGAAAAAAATAAATGTCGGATTTATATGATTTCAGATGGCCGCGTTCAAATGCGAAGCGGACTGCTTTCGACGGCGTTCAAATACGAAGCAACAGGTTTCGACTGCGTTCAAATGTGAAGAATCCGCCGACAATCCTGCCTCAACGTGCCCGGTCTTGCCGTGGCCTGTTGAGCATGAATCAGGTTGGTTTAAATTAATCGTTATTGGTAGTAGCGTTCATTATTCATTTTGTACGTAAAGCTAAGCTATGGAACTTAGTTTGTAGCTTTGAAATAGCCGTGTTTAGTAAATTTGAGGCAAAATTTGCCTAGTTCAACCTACAGTGGGAAAATATCGAAATTTTTAAAACATATTAATATAACTATGCATATATGTTTTCCAGAAAAGAAACATATTAATAACACATATAGTCATATGTTTCTGAAATTCAAATATGTGCATATTTTAAAACATAAAACATATATATATTTTCAAAGCTTATTTTTGATTGTAGCTCAAAAACTGCGCAATCTAGAGCTGGAGAAACAATAAAATCAAATGAATTTACAGTAATCAAAAAAGAAATCGCGATAACACTACACTTAAGAAACATTTCGTATTTTGTCACATTGGCACCTATACGGTAGCACTGACCGTGCTGACCCTGAGCAATTGCTACCAAGGAGAACACAGGTTCAACACTGCAGAAGCTGAAGGAACAGCTACAACGTAATACGTTTTTTGCGCAATGTGTGTGTATCTGCACTATACAGAAAATAGATTATGCGTGAGAGAAGAATACTACTTTGAAAAGTAGACAAAAGTTGGCATAGAGTAAGAAAGAAAAGAAATGAAACTTAAAAACCTAAACACTAAACTGTATATGCAGTAAACCATTTCAACATGTTTTATGTTTATTTGAAACATATTGAGACCTCCAGGAAAAGTACCGATGCAGCATACAGTAGTAAAGTTTAAGGTACGCCTACTGCTATAATATGTTTATGTTTTTGAAAACATATTGACCCCAGAAACATATACATAAACCATATTTGAAACTGTAAACATATTTGGATGCATATACATATATGTTTCCCAAAAAAGAAACATATTTATGTTTTAAAACATATACATAAAACATATATGTTTTCCACAGTAGTTCAACCTTTAGGATGGCCATTGAAAAGTATACGCATAAATTATCTCATAAACCTAAGGCCGGCCGTGAGACCAGTAGCCAGGTTGTTGATGTGTCTAGGCATACGTAAATGCTGTGTTAGTAGGACGGCCGTCTCTGTATGTATTGAGTGCTGCTACATGTGTGTAGGACCTGCTAGCCAGTCTCAGTCTGTGCCAAGTTGGCTCGCAAAAGCGTGGGACGGCGTGCCGGAGAACAAAGGCCGCTTTGTGTAGCAAACAAGGATGGGAGGGAAGGAACGGCCGATTGCATGCAGAGTGCCAGGGCTACCCTACTTTCGCTACAGTTTACTTTCTCTCTAGCCAGTTGACACAGACCACTCCTGTGCATGTCTAGAAAAACCCAGAGTCTAGTCCACGGCAGATGTCCTTCTCCTTACGTCTATTCAAGATATGCTGGCACACCTTAGACATCGTGAAATTTCATTTTTTGGGTCAATGTCAGAGCGACCAGGAGAGAGCGCAGAGCGATGCCGTTGCAAAACAATAGACATAGATGGGGTATCTCTCAGAAAAACAGTGCGGAATCGTGATTGCATGTGAAATAAAACCTACCATCTAAACCTACCATGTCTACGTTTTAGACATAAAACCCGATGTCCTTCTAGACATACTTTTTTTCCCCTAGACGTCAGATGTCTTGAATCCGGTATGTCGGGACCATAGGAGCAAAAGCTCCTAGGTCTGTGTCAACCGGCTAGTGTGCGCCGGTGTTGGCCGTTTGATAAAGACTGTCGGCTAGACTAGATCGAGAAAACACCGCGACTGTGTAGCCGAGCAGCGCGGCAGCAACAAGATCGGACGACAACAAACAAATACAACAATTGTAAACCTCTTTTGTGTTGGAATTCGAAAAGCAAAGAAACTGTTTTCAGGTGACATGCGTACTGTTTATATCTGATGGCAGAATTCAAAGATCGCCGAAACACAAAGTTGCACTATTTACAGCAAGAGGACTTAATTAACTGCTCGCAAATGGATGCAAGGTATGTACAGTACGGACAAATTAAAAAGCGTGCTCCTCTTTTAACTTTAACGTGCTGCTCTTTTGCGAAACCGCACTTTTTAGCTGTATTTGAGTAAAAATTAGAGATTTTTTACGATTTTTATCCCAAAATAGCCATTTTTAGCCTAGTGCGAAACCCCACTTCAGCAAATTTCGGCTTTGACCCCACCCCCTAGCCGGCGCCAGCCCTCAACTCCCTTCGCCGAATGCCCTGTAACATGTACATATGACCCCTTCATAGACCAATATCCCCTGGGACGACCATAGCCCTGAAAACTGAAACCTCATACCCAGAAAGACACCGAGTACGCTCGCTCAGCTTCGGTCGGGGTTACAGCAGTTTTCTCCGCTCCTATCATACATATACTGTCGCTGGGTTTTCGGCTGGGGTTTGAATTTTTCTGATCCAAAATAGGGTTTCAGAACTATGCCCAAAGGGGATTTCAGCAACCTTTTTTTTATCCAAAAGTGGGTTTCAGCGACCTTTTTTGGGCTCAAATTTTTCGTTTTGAGGACTAAAAATCGGGTAAAAATCCTGTCGGAAGTGCAAAAATGTCGTTTAAAACCCTATTTTTGCTTTAAAACATGCAAAAAAGCCCTATTTTTTATTTAAAATGTGCAAAAAAGCCTATTTTGCTTTGAAACGTGCAAAAAAACCCATTTTATTCGACATAATACAGTTAAAATGCAATTCTCAGGATCTTTAGAGATTTTGAAACCAAATTAGGTTCCGGGAACTCTATTTAGGGCTTTTGAACCCCAAATTAGGGTTCCGGAACCCTATTTTGGGCCTCCAGAAACCCTGTTTAGTCTCTATGAAACCCTAATTTTTCTATTTAGGGCTTCTAAAACCCTAATTGGGGTTCCGAAACCCTATTTAGGGTCTCTGAAACCGTAATCAGGGCTTCTGATTACAACAACGGTCGTCGACCACACCCCACTCCCGACCCCAACCCCTGTATGTTCTTAGTTTTCGCTGTGACACTAGCGCGAGGGCTGAATATAGGCGTTTGATTTTGTTGTGTTGTAAGATAAGGGAAACATTTCTCAAATTTTAGTTAGTGCCTTCCATGCAACAACATAACATGCATGTAACAGCTCCGGGCCGACCTAGGGGAGGGGTAGGGGGTTTTCCTCAGGTGGGGGTCGAGGGGGGTTTCGCCCAGAGGGGGCTCCAAATTTTCAAAAAGCTCCGAAACGCCTGGCGTATCCAGGGTTTCGGAAAGTGGTGTAAAAATTTGAAAGTATCTGGTTGGGCCGCTGCCCGACCAGGGCGAGAATATTTTGAAAATTTGCCTTCAAATACGCGTTTAAAACGACTGAGTGGAAACGCCAAATTCGGTTTCTAAAGGCTTTTCAAGCGAATTTTAGGCTAAAAATTAGTGATTTCTGAGCTAGTTTGTTAGTACTGGAGCCACTACTAGTATTTTTGCGTTGGGGGTCCCAACTCTTGTCTCGGGGGGGGGGTGAGTTGGGGTTTGGCCTTTTCAGCAGGGGGTAACCACCCCAAACCCCCTAGTACCTGTATGCCCCGCTCTCTCGCGCTCTCTCGGTCTCTCTCTCGCTCTCTCTCTCTCTCTCTCTCTCTCTCTCTCTCTCTCTCTCTCTCTCTCTCTCTCTCTCTCTCTCTCTCTCTCTCTCTCTCTCTCTCTCTCTCTCTCTCTCTCTCTCTCTCTCTCTCTCTCTCTCTCTCTCTCTCTCTCTCTCTCTCTCTCTCTCTCTCTCTCTCTCTCTCTCTCGCTCTCTCTCTCTCTCTCTCTCTCTCTCTCTCTCTCTCTCTCTCTCTCTCTCTCTCTCTCTCTCTCTCTCTCTCTCTCTCTTTTTCTTTCCAACTGCTACGAAACATTATAAGTACAACATCTGTAATAAGCGATTACGTACAACAGATGCATTTCCTTTTTAGGCGGCTGTGAACAACACTCTGTGCGTCTACTCTGAACTCAACCCGGCCGATGATAAAAAGTGCCTAAGCAAGCCATTCCGTGTGTGGCTGGTACGGTCTCTACTCGAGCTGGCCGACAAGATGGATGCCTAATCCAGAGCGGAGCGACCGATGGCCGATGCGGAGGGTTTGAACTTGAGGCAGCAGCTCGAGCCTATCGATCCTCATCTGACCGGGAGCGAATTATTGAACGTCATCAGGAATGTACGGTTCGATGGGCCCACTAGACACCGCCTGTTCCCTGCCACAAAAGGACTGTGCCAGGTACATAAACAACGAGCTCAGACCCGGTGGGCCTGTTACCGCTTCCAGGTTAGACTGTGCCCGGGAAATTGCGACTGGCTATTCCATTTCGAAAACAATTATTTGTTTGACGATCCACAAAAGCAGCACCTGCCCCCAATTAGAGAAAAGGCCAAGACCTAAGACAGTAAAGTTGTGTTCGTGATACTCTTTTTGGACTGCTATGTGCGTGTACGCTTTGTACGTTTTGTTCTTTTGTGTTCATGATAACCATACAATTACAATTTTCGAAGTTTCTGAAAGATGGCAATTCTGATAAGACAGTGATTACACAGAATCACTGTTGTGCATGTGTATCCTAGGCTCCACAGACTAATATAGCATTGCTCCATAGTTTCCACCATGATTTACTGGGCTGCGTACACTGAAGATTTAAATTTAGCTACTAATAACTTGTAACCGGCGGTAAATGGATATATCGTGAAACTTATTCATATATGAAGAAAAACACTGATATATGAAGAAAAATTATTCATATATCCATCTTCCACCGGTTTCCGACACTTCCATATCCGTTTTTGCTTTCGAACCGTAGAAGGGTCGGAAAATTCACGACCTTTCCCCGAAATGTCGGAAATCAGTCTGGACTTGATTAGTGGACCTTTTCTAAATGTCGACACATCGGGACTATTCACGACACATATTTTTGGGGTGAAATTCAAAGGGTTAATTGTTGGTTGGAGGTAAAAGTTGTTGTTGATCGGCTGCCACAGAAAGCAACAGCTACTACCAAGATCGCGAGGCAACCAGCAACAAAACAACTGGCGACCAACGGTGGCATTCGACGATCGCGGAAGAAAGAAAAAGACGATTTCCGAGGGAGGACGGTATTTCTTCACCTACCAACTTTCGGACGCACGCCTGGTTGGCGGCTGCTCTCAACTCAGAAGAGGAAGGACGCGCAAACACCAACGGTCGGCGTTTTTTCTCACTGATTTGGTTGGAGAGGAGGTCTCAGTACTTGTGATCTAATCACTTGTACCCCTCCTCATCTTCATTCCTGCCGGAGGAGGAGTCGCCTATACTCCATTCCTGCCGAAGGAGGAGTCGCCTATACTCCATTCCTGCCGAAGGAGGAGTCGCCTATACTCCATTCCTGCCGAAGGAGGAGACGCCTGCTTCATTCCTGCCGAAGGAGGAGACGCCTACTTCATTCCTGCCGGAGGAGGAGACACCTACTCGTGTCTACTGCATTTCCTGCCGGAGGAGGAGAAGTCTGCGCGTGTCTACTCGTCCCTGCCGGAGGAGAATTCGCAGCGTTCGCACCGGAGGAGGACTCGCAGCATTCGCACCGCCGGACAACGAACCGTACGTCCGTACCGCAACGTTCACCCATCGCGGGCGCCGAATTGGAAATTGGTAAACTTCGCCCCGCCGGACAAGGAACCGCGCCTCCGTACCGCAACGTTCAACCATCGCGGGCGCCGAATTGAAACAACGCGGAAACGACCGGAAACTACAGGAAATCGTGCACCAACCACCGCGATGTCCAACCGCCGGGCTCACATCCCGGCACCTCAACCTTACTGGCAGACAGTCGATGACCATCCACCTCTCAAATGGCCACTCTGGGAGCGGCTATTCAACGCGTTTCTCACCGGCCTGGACGCAACCAGGGACAACACGGCAAAATTGACGGACAAAGAGAAGAACGATTTTCTTCTCTCGTTTTTGGGGACAGCCGCGCTTCCCCAATTCGCCAGTCACCCTGTGTTCAACGCCGATCCAGACGCCGATTTCGAGGAGTTCCTGGCAGCTGCCCGGGAGACTTTCTACAGGCCTGTCAACCCGGTACGGGCCCTATTCGACTTTATGCAGCACTCACAAGGGTCTACACAGTCAGTCACCGAGTACATTCGCGTACTCAGGACTTTGATCCAGCAGTGCACGTTCCCTGTCGATCAGGGGACACGACGCATCGAGGAACGCACCTTAATCGACTATCTGCTAGCAATACAACTGGTGCGCGGCCTACACAGCCGTGCTACACAGGAGAAACTGCTCACCTTGGACGCAGTGGATTTCGAGAAATTCACTGCACTCGCATTGGCTGATGAGAGCGCCAAAAAGGATGCTGCAAACATGGCGCCCGGGTCATCGCAGATCAGCGCTACCTCACACCTCCGGTACAACCGGGGCAAGGGACCTAGCTCCACGCAGCACACAGGACCTAGACCTACGCAGGTACGCCCCAGTACCTCAGCCAATCGTCAGACAACCAGTACGAGAGTCTGCCGGCATTGTGGAGATTCCTCTCACGCAGACAGCAGGGATTCCAGATGCCGCGCCAGAGGCCAAACCTGCAGCAACTGCGGCAAACAGGGACACTTCCAGCGAGTGTGCAGGAGCAACCCGTGCTCCACCTCGCGCCCTGCCGCCAAACAACAGTGCCGGACCACTCACCAGGTGCGCAGCAATCACAAAAAGGGCCGGAAGAGTGTCAATGCTTTGCACACTCAACCACCTTATTGTGAGGTTCACATCGCCTCTATTGACGATGCTCCTGCCGCACCACTGCGCCTGATGGTCGACACTGGCTCGGACGTCACTGGTATCACTCGGGACGAGTTCCATAAGCACTTTCGAGCCACAAGACTGCAGATGGCCGACCCCATCGTCAACTTCGATCAGTCAGAAGTGCCCATCGAAGGACAATTTCCTGCACAACTTTTCTTCCAAGGACGGACTGCCAATGTGCCAGTGTATGTGTTCGGCGATTCCTGCCACAATACACTTGGCATGGACGCCATGCGTGCTCTGGATCCAGTGCACATCACTATCCAGTCAAACAGCAGCGACGTTTGCGCAGTCACTCAGTCCAGCTCACCAGAGGATGCCAACGACGGTGTCGCCGCTAGCAGCGCGCCACCAGCAGACATCTCTGACGTCTCTACCCCTACGCTACCAGCTAGGGACACCGGGACATGGGAGAAAGCAGGATTGCTGCCACGGCTACACAGCTTTCCTAAGCTCAGCCCTGCGCAGAAGTTCTCCAGACGCCGACCTCGTTTGGGCTGGGAAGTCTACCGACAACCCCGCAAAACAGCTCAAAAAGAGGAAGGAGGGGAGGACATGCAGTCGCGGCAGAGACAACAGCAGTCTAACCAACATGTTACTAGCAGCTCAGGACCAACGTTCACTGTTGGGCAGAAGGTGCGCACCAGACGGCCTCACACGCCCAAAGAACTGAGTCCCTGGAGCGGCAAAGTACTGACTGTTCTGAAGGTGCTCGGCAAATTCAACTACCTGCTGTCGGACAAGCAGAAGTGGAACGGGCGCAACCTACAACGCGTTGTTGACCAGCCGGGACCAACTGTCTACGAAGCCGAGGCCACTGCGCCAGAACCAGCTCAGCCGCGACCACAAGGACGACACCACCCTCAGCGGAATCGTCAACCACCAGACCGTCTAGGAGACTGGCTCTACTACTGACGGTTTCGCTTCAAGAAGAAAGAAGGTGGTTGATATGTTTGGCGTTGCGTGTGTAGTTGCGCCAGCTAGCGAATACACACCACTTGTTGTATGTACGACCGGGAACGTCTGCCGTAACCGTGTACGCGCCAAACACTGTATTTGTAGCGCTATGTGATTAGCAGCCCGCTCGCCCTTTGTTCTCTAGAACTTTCTTGACTCTCTCCGTCTGACTACCTGGCGAGCGGTCGTGTCATTATTCTCCTGTCTATTTAATTAATTGTTGGTTGGAGGTAAAAGTTGTTGTTGATCGGCTGCCACAGAAAGCAACAGCTACTACCAAGATCGCGAGGCAACCAGCAACAAAACAGATTCATTCAAATCGGTTGAGATTTGCGGTTGCTACAGCAAAAACTCTGCTGGGTTGTTTTTTTTGGCACACCCTGTACAATGTGAATTTTTTTACATCACAATCTGAGCAAAGCAATTGAAATAGCGTGACTAAGACCAAACAAAAACATGTTTGATCGTTTTTAGAAGTTTTATGGTGGACTCCAGGGATGTGAGGTGTGTTTCTTTCCGGAAAAAACCGGTTTCTTCCTAAGGGTCGGAGAAAACATAAATCGCGGAAAAAACCGCAAGCTAAAAGTAGCTAATTTATGTCATTTTTTAGTTAAAAAATGGACTTTTGCTATGTATAATAGGCTAGACTGACTCAAAACTGCTAGAAAAGCAGCAGAAAAGACCAAATTTGGCCATCCAAAACAAAAAAGGCTAACTGCTGTCAGGAAAATTTGCATATGGCGCTTATCGATGGAGCCTGTCAGGGACTGTTCCATGCCTGTTTCGTGATTTATATGTATGTAAGACGTGTATTTCTTCTGTTCTGACAAGACTCAGGAAGGCGCTAAAAAGCGTTAGGAATCGTAAAACCAGGCTAGGGTATTCAGAACTTCAGCTCGAGTTTAGAAAAAAACCGGAAAAAAACGAAAAGAAAACAGGCCGAGGTTTTTTCCAGAAAAATGCCGTCACTGCTGGACCCAAATACAACAGAAATCGATTTATTTTTATCACCTAATTACCTAAACTGATAAAGATGTTCTACACAAAAACCGGTTCAATTAACGTCGGACGTTATGCTTTTGAAGAGACTTAGCCGTGTAAGCAAGCATGTGGCGTTGGTTGGGTCCATTCAAAAATGACCCGGAGAAAAATCGTTGAGCCGGAAGCGACGTTGAAATCAAATCAGACAGAACGAAATGTCGGCGTCATTATTGGCTGATTGTGTCCAAATGTCGGCTCACTTTAGCCATTCGCCGTCCCATTTCGTAAGCCGCCTCCCCCGCCAGCTAGTCTAGCTCTTTTTTACTAATAATCTCTCTTCCAGTTTATTCTAAAATGACTGATAATTCAACAACCGAACAATAATGGCGATACAATTGACTATTCTTTTAGCTGTGATCGTTCTTTGCACTAACACAGGTAAACCATTTCATTGTTTCACACGAAACTTAATTACAGTACCTTCTTTGAATTAGTATGGTAGTTTTTGTGTTGTGTGAAAATAAAACGCTAATTTGCAGGGGCTTTCAAATGCTACCTAGGCGATAATCGACAACGACATGTTTTCGAGTGTTCTGGAAGAAGTGTAAAGGCTTGCGCTTCTTTTTCTGTGGCCGGTTACTGTAATACTGGTAAAAATTCAAAAGAAATAAAGGTAATTCTTTGCTTGAAAGGTTTTAGGTCGAGCCACAACCATTTTTTCCTGCGCGCCGCGTGGATTTTGCAAGAATTTGCGAGAGAAAGGCTATGGAGGAGTGCATTGTACTATTTCAAAGTGCTCTGAATGTGTAATCGAGCTATGCAATGGTTCTAAAATTGCCGTTAGTTCATTGGTGGTATATTTTTTCGTTGTGCCGCTTACTTTTATATTATTCTAAGTTCTAAATCGTTTACATATCAGTTTAGTGATAACGGCTTGTCTCTGAGAATATGTAAATGTACCGTGGTTATCTAAAAATATAAATGTACATAGAGTACCAGTTTGGGCTTTGTTTGCTAAACAGTAGAGTGCGAACAATACCTGAAAAACCCAATACCCCAATACCCAATACCCAATACCAATACCTGAGACCCCCAATACCCCAATACCCAATACCCAATACCAATACCTGAGACCCCCAATACCCCAATACCCAATACCCAATACTTGCATAGCTGGGCCAAAAATTACATTTCACTGGACAGGTACATTCCAGTTGTGCACACAATATTTATTTATTGGCACTGCGATTAAAATTTTTAATAGGCCTAGTTGGGCCACTGCCCAAGCAGGGCGAGAAAAGTTTGAAAAACTACCCATTCAGAAAGCATTTAGAAGCCATTTTGCGGGTAAAATTAGCAGAAATTTTAACTGTTTTGGTAGATAATATTTCGTAATTCAGTCGTGTTTCTTATTTCCGGCGAATTTTTTTCCTAACTCGGCTGGAAATTGTGTGCACCACCGCAATAGCCATGGGTACGGTACTGGTACATTAGGTAACATTAGAAATGTCACCATTTTTGTTTTAGGTAAGAAGAGAAATTAATTACTGGTGTAGCGCTTAGAAAAGCGAACACTTTAGGAAATTCTACCAACGTTTAGTTGATTTAACGCGAAAACGGCTTTCTAAACCGAATCATCGATCAACTTTTTCGATTTTTTCAGATAAATTTTTCAGGTCAACATCGATTTTCCTCTATTTTTAACTGTCCCAGTTAGTATTGGGTATTGGGGTTTTCACCCCCCAATACCCAATGCCCAATACCCAATACCCAATACCTGGAAAACACCCCAATACACCCAATACCCAATACCGAATACCCAATACCAGTTCGCACTCTACTAAACAGAATATGAAGAATGGACCTCTTTTTCTACTACTTATCATGCAAAAAGCAGAAAATATTCGCTTGTATTTTTGCCAATTAATTCTGCATCAGGTAAGGTCAGTCAAGATTTACACTCCAGAAAAAGCACCAATATACACCATACATAGCCCAGTAACCTGATAATCAAATTATGTAACCTGCTGATTCCTATAGAAAACGTTCTCTCATCTTTTCAATTAAGGGCCAGAAACTTGGTTCCAGAGTTTATTTGACTAGTTGAAGTGATCTTTTGGAGTTCTGTAAACTTCTTGGCATCAACGTAGGAATCAGTCCAGTTGACAGTGCCATTAAATAACACTTTAGCGCGTTGATATTTCCACAAATACCGGGTAGCATTTGCAAAACGTCGATTATTCTGCACTAAATTCGCCTGAGAAAAGGAAAAGTATCTACATGTTGTGAAGTGCAACGGAATCGCTCTTGTTCACTGCCAAAATCTCTGTTTTGAGTTTGAAGGAAAATATCTCAGGAACTAAGCATCGCATCTTAATAGGGCCTTCACCAGTCTTTCAAGAATTTATTCGTCTTTCATTTAAAGCAGGATTCATTCAAATCGGTTGAGATTTGCGGTTGCTACAGCAAAAACTCTGCTGGGTTTTATTTTGACACACCCTGTATATTTTCAAGTAGGTCTAAAGGTTCACAATTTTCAGGGATCTACCCAGGCTTCAGGTTCAGGTTCACGTGTAGTACCTACCAAACCGACTATAATTCCTACTAAAACCTGTGTTGATTACTGATTCAGTTCGTTGATCGTCCGTCCGTATGTACGTGATCGGTTTCTTAACTATGGAATGTTCGACCATGTCTTTGACATTCCCCAATTTCAGTGGCTTTGAGCTACAGGACTGCGCACTTACTAATATCTTATGCCCATTGACTGCACATTCTATCCATCCTTGTAGACCACCCCTTCGCTGGTTATTGCTGCTTAGTCATCATGCACCTATTTCTGTTTATAATGACTTTGTCTGTGCAAAATTACCGTCACTAATGGTTAGCAGCTTCCAATTACTGATAGGAAAATTAGGTTTGCGTGCAACGGGACAACTAATAAGTTTGCACAGACCGAAAAGGAAGTGCCTATATTATTTTCTGAATCTCACAAACTGTAGTTTGAGTGAGGAACTAACACGTAGCTCAATTCCCAACTAGAAAACTGATTACACAAACACGTTATCTACTACGCATGCTACGGTATGCTGGTTATTCTAACAGTTCATTCTTTGTTTTTTTCTGTCAAATAAATCTAATCTAAATCTACTACAATAGGTAGGCTTAGGCTCAGGGCTCAGACTTAAGAAAAAAGTAATTTAGTTCTGTCTCAGACCTTACCTCTGCTCGGAAGAGCTTTGAATTCCGGCTAAACAGGTAATTAACAGCCGGTAAAAATGTAGATTTCTTCATTTCGGCAAAATCAAGCACTAATTCCGTGTTGTTGATGCGAAGTTTCGACCAACTAATTCCGCTGGGTGGGTCATAGCACCTTGAGTATCATCATGATCAAATATGATCATTCACCCTCCTTGGCCGAAATTTCGCAGGTAAAAACCGGCCAAGCCCGGCCAAGCGCGGACAACTTCGATCTTCGCGCGGACAACTTCGATCCTCGCGCGGACAACTTCGATCTTCACCCGGACAACTTCGATTTTCATGCGGACAACTTTGTTTGGTTGGCCCCTGACTTGGCCGGAAGGCCAACTTTGTCCCCTGACTTGGCCGGACGGCCAATTTTGTCCCCCTGACTTGGCCGCACGGCCAACTTTGCCCCTTTACTTGGCCGCACAGTAAACTTTGCCCCCTTACTTGGCCGGACAGCCAACTTTGTCCTCCTAGCTTGGCCAGACAGCCAACTTTGTCCCCTATCCTGGCCATACAGCCAACTTTGCCCCCTAGCTTGGCCGGACAGCCAGTTCTGTCCCCCTACAGTAGCTTGGCCAGACAGCCAACTTTGTCCCCCTAGCTTGGCCAGACAGCCAACTTTGTCCCCCTAGCTTGACCAGACAGCCAACTTTGTCCCTCTAGCTTGGCCAGACAGCCAACTTTGTCCCTCTTGCTTGGCCAGACAGCCAACTTTGTCCCCCTAGCTTGGCCACACAGCCAACTTTGTCCCTCTAGCTTGGCCAGACAGCCAACTTTGTCCCTCTAGCTTGGCCACACAGCCAACTTTGTCCCCCTAGCTTGGCCAGACAGCCAACTTTGTCCCCCTAGCTTGGCCAGACAGCCAACTTTGTCCCTCTAGCTTGGCCAGACAGCCAACTTTGTCCCTCTTGCTTGGCCAGACAGCCAACTTTGTCCCCCTAGCTTGGCCACACAGCCAACTTTGTCCCTCTAGCTTGGCCAGACAGCCAACTTTGTCCCTCTAGCTTGGCCACACAGCCAACTTTGTCCCCCTAGCTTGGCCAGACAGCCAACTTTGTCCCCCTAGCTTGGCCAGACAGCCAACTTTGTCCCTCTAGCTTGGCCAGACAGCCAACTTTGTCCCTCTTGCTTGGCCAGACAGCCAACTTTGTCCCCCTAGCTTGGCCACACAGCCAACTTTGTCCCTCTAGCTTGGCCACACAGCCAACTTTGTCCCTCTAGATTGGCCACACACCCAACTTTGTCCCACTTGCTTGGCCAGACAGCCAACTTTGTCCCACTAGCTTGGCCACACAGCCAACTTTGTCCCTCTAGCTTGGCCAGACAGCCAACTTTGTCCCCCTAGCTTGGCCACACAGCCAACTTTGTCCCTCTAGCTTGGCCACACAGCCAACTTTGTCCCCCTAGCTTGGCCAGACAGCCAACTTTGTCCCCCTAGCTTGGCCACACAGCCAACTTTGTCCCTCTAGCTTGGCCAGACAGCCAACTTTGTCCCTCTAGCTTGGCCAGACAGCCAACTTTGCCCCCTAGCTTGGCCAGACAGCCAACTTTGTCCCCCTAGCTTGGCCACACAGCCAACTTTGTCCCTCTAGCTTGGCCACACAGCCAACTTTGTCCCACTAGCTTGGCCAGACAGCCAACTTTGTCCCCCTAGCTTGGCCACACAGCCAACTTTGTCCCTCTAGCTTGGCCAGACAGCCAACTTTGTCCCCCTAGCTAGCCCACACATCCAACTGTGTCCCACTAGCTTGGCCACACAGCCAACTTTGTCCCCTAGCTTGGCCAGACAGCCAACTTTGTCCCCCTAGCTTGGCCACACAGCCAACTTTGTCCCTCTAGCTTGGCCAAACAGCCAACTTTGTCCCTCTTGCTTGGCCAGACAGCCAACTTTGTCCCCCTAGCTTGGCCAGACAGCCAACTTTGTCCCCCTAGCTTGGCCACACAGCCAACTTTGTCCCTCTAGCTTGGCCACACAGCCAACTTTGTCCCCCTAGCTTGGCCAGACAGCCAACTTTGTCCCCCTAGCTTGGCCACACAGCCAACTTTGTCCCTCTAGCTTGGCCAGACAGCCAACTTTGTCCCCCTAGCTTGGCCACACAGCCAACTTTGTCCCTCTAGCTTGGCCACACAGCCAACTTTGTCCCTCTAGCTTGGCCACACAGCCAACTTTGTCCCTCTAGCTTGGCCAGACAGCCAACTTTGTCCCTCTAGCTTGGCCAGACAGCCAACTTTGTCCCTCTAGCTTGGCCAGACAGCCAACTTTGTCCCCCTAGCTTGGCCACACAGCCAACTTTGTCCCCTAGCTTGGCCAGACAGCCAACTTTGTCCCCCTACCTTGGCCACACAGCCAACTTTGTCCCTCTAGCTTGGCCAGACAGCCAACTTTGTCCCCCTAGCTTGGCCACACAGCCAACTTTGTCCCCTAGCTTGGCCAGACAGCCAACTTTGTCCCTCTAGCTTGGCCAGACAGCCAACTTTGTCCCTCTAGCTTGGCCGGACAGCCAGTTCTGTCCCCCTACTGTAGCTTGGCCAGACAGCCAACTTTGTCCCCCTAGCTTGGCCAGACAGCCAACTTTGTCCCTCTAGCTTGGCCGGACAGCCAACTTTGTCCCCCTAGCTTGGCCGGACAGCCAACTTTGTCCCACTAGCTTGGCCAGACAGCCAACTTTGTCCCCCTACCTTGGCGAGACAGCCAACTTTGTCCCCCTAGCTTGGCCAGATAGCCAACTTTGTCCCTCTAGCTTGGCCGGACAGCCAGTTCTGTCCCCCTACAGTAGCTTGGCCAGACAGCCAACTTTGTCCCCCTAGCTTGGCCAGACAGCCAACTTTGTCCCCCTAGCTTGGCCAGATAGCCAACTTTGTCCCCTAGCTTGGCCACACAGCCAACTTTGTCCCCCTACAGTAGCTTGGCCGGACAGCCAACATTGTCCCCGTACATGGTAGCTTGGCCGCACAGCCAATTTGTCCCCCTACAGTAGCTTGGCCGGACAGCCAACTTTGTCCCCGTAGCTTGGCTGCACAGCCAATTTTGTCCCCCTACAGTAGCTTGGCCGCACAGCCAATTTTGTCCCCCAATTTTGCCAAGGCCTAGCAGGGTCAAGGTCAAATCATTTTAGCTAGAAATTGGTAAGCGAAATTCTAAATTCTAGCCTTGACCGCAGACAGAGGCCAAGGCCTAGCAGGGTCAAGGTCAAATCCTTTTAGCTAGAAATTGGTAAGCCAAATTCTAAATTCCAGCCTTGACCGCAGACAGAGGCCAAGGCCTAGCAGGGTCAAGGTCAAATCCTTTTAGCTAGAAATTGGTAAGCCAAATTCTAAATTCCAGCCTTGACCGCAGACAGAGGCCAAGGCCTAGCAGGGTCAAATCCTTTTAGCTAGAAATTGGTAAGCCAAATTCTAAATTCCAGCCTTGACTGCAGACAGAGGCCAAGGCCTAGCAGGGTCAAGGTCAAATCCTTTTAGCTAGAAATTGGTAAGCCAAATTCTAAATTCTAGCCTTGACCGCAGACAGAGGCCAAGACCTAGCAGGGTCAAGGTCAATTCCTTTTAGCTAGAAATTGGTAAGCCAAATTCTAAATTCTAGCCTTGACCGCAGACAGAGGCCAAGGCCTAGCAGGGTCAAGGACAATGCCTTTTATCTAGAAATTGGAAGCCAAATTCTAAATTCCAGCCTTGACCGCAGACAGAGGCCAAGGCCTAGCAGGGTCAAGATCAAATACTTTTAGCTAGAAATTGGTAAGCCAAATTCTAAATTCTAGCCTTGACTGCAGACAGAGGCCAGGGCCTAGCAGGGTCAAATCCTTTTAGCTAGAAATGGTAAGCCACATTTTAAATTCTAGCCTTGACCGCAGACAGAGGCCAAGGCCTAGCAGGGTCAAGGTCAAATCCTTTTAGCTAGAAATTGGTAAGCCAAATTCTAAATTCCAGCCTTGACCGCAGACAGAGGCCAAGGCCTAGCAGGGTCAAGGTCAAATCCTTTTAGCTAGAAATTGGTAAGCCAAATTCTAAATTCAAGCCTTGACCGCAGACAGAGGCCAAGGCCTAGCAGGGTCAAATCCTTTTAGCTAGAAATTGGTAAGCCAAATTCTAAATTCCAGCCTTGACTGCAGACAGAGGCCAAGGCCTAGCAGGGTCAAGGTCAAATCCTTTTAGCTAGAAATTGGTAAGCCAAATTCTAAATTCTAGCCTTGACCGCAGACAGAGGCCAAGACTGTAACGTCCCCAGCTCGAATGGCCTGCAATTGCTATCGGGCAGGACTGTTGTTTGGGCTCCGACGTTGGTTTGCGGCTGGACTGTCAGACTGATGGATCTAGCTCCGCCCACTTCCGTCACAGAGGCCTGTCGGATATCGATTGGGCCGCTGCTGCGATGGCTCTGTACGCTGCTGTGTGTTGTAGCGCTGGGTTTCCTGTAGGCTCTGGCCGACCAGCGTTGTTGTGTTGTTTGGTTGCTGTGTAGTGCGGTCGCCTATTCTGTCTACGCGTCCGTGTGTTGTGTTGTGTCTGCTACTTACTGAAGGCACATAAAAGTCTAATCCGGTCTTGGTTCTGGTACAAGTACACAAAGCAGTCTCAAATCGTGACTCTGTCTCGCCGCACGAACTCAAACTACCAAGCCTGTTCCAGAAGTTGCTGCTATTGCCGAGTGGAACCGTTATAAATGGAGGTTCAAGCACCGAGATTGAAGGATCGAAAAAGAAGGTGAAAGAGAAGGATATGGAGCGAAAAATGGTTCACAGTTTGTCGTCTGTTGACCAAGAGAGCGCCGAGGGCACTGGACAGGCTACCATTGAGCACCGTCGGTTGTCGTGTAGTGAGGAACCGAGAGGAGGACAATCCAACGCCCCGCTAGAAGAGAGCCGCGCGTTCGATGTGTCGCTCGATGTACCACTAACGAAACGCGCTGCGTCAATTGGAGACCTCTCAACTGACTCACAGCTTGCGGTCGAAGATGACACTTCAGGTGATCCTATTTCGTCTCAACTGCTTGGTAGTTTTGGAGAAGTAGAAGAAGCAGGGATTCAGACCAACGATCTAGTGCAAAGCAGACCAAATACGGCAGACAAGAAAAGCCTCAGTGAAGTCTACAAAGACCAACCACACACCGCCGCTAGCAGACGCGCCAAGAAGCAGAGAAAAGCACCAACCACCAACCAGCAAGAAGTAGAAAGAGCCCTTCACCAGTGGGACAAAAAGATGGATGAATGGTACGAGCTTAATTTCCAATTCAATCAAAGCAAAAGAAACATGACCACGGCCAGTGATGCCCCCAGTGACGTCCAAGAGAAAAGAGGTATCGGTTATTTGCGCACTCAACGAGCTCAGCTTTGGAACGCCGAGGGTGGATGTGAGCAGCTGCTTGCATCCAAATCCTAGTGAGTTCAACGGAAAACAAGACAAGTGTCTGGCCGCTGGAGATGGGACAAACGCCGATTTTGTGCTCCCATGCCGACCGCGTCAGGGAGAAGGTTGAACTCTCATCATTCTATTGTTGTTATTGTGTTTATTGAAAATGTCAATATTCACTGTCCTAGGTTTTTATACTCACTCGTTATTTGTTTGTTTCCCTTAACGCAATTATTTTGTTCTGGTATTCTATTGTATAACTGTGTCAAAAGCGAAGCAGCTGTTTAAGGCCAGAAAAGAAGAGTCGACCCAGATCAAGATCTACTGATAAGTTCAAGCCTCAGAAGGGAGCGGCGCAGCCAACAGTCCATTCGAGCTTACATACAGCGCTTGCCGAGGACGTCAAGCCTCAGAAGGGAGCTCTGTAACGTCCCCAGCTCGAATGGCCTGCAATTGCTATCGGGCAGGACTGTTGTTTGGGCTCCGACGTTGGTTTGCGGCTGGACTGTCAGACTGATGGATCTAGCTCCGCCCACTTCCGTCACAGAGGCCTGTCGGATATCGATTGGGCCGCTGCTGCGATGGCTCTGTACGCTGCTGTGTGTTGTAGCGCTGGGTTTCCTGTAGGCTCTGGCCGACCAGCGTTGTTGTGTTGTTTGGTTGCTGTGTAGTGCGGTCGCCTATTCTGTCTACGCGTCCGTGTGTTGTGTTGTGTCTGCTACTTACTGAAGGCACATAAAAGTCTAATCCGGTCTTGGTTCTGGTACAAGTACACAAAGCAGTCTCAAATCGTGACTCTGTCTCGCCGCACGAACTCAAACTACCAAGCCTGTTCCAGAAGTTGCTGCTATTGCCGAGTGGAACCGTTATAAGACCTAGCAGGGTCAAGGTCAATTTCTTTTAGCTAGAAATTGGTAAGCCAAATTCTAAATTCTAGCCTTGACCGCAGACAGAGGCCAAGGCCTAGCAGGGTCAAGGTCAATTCCTTTTAGCTAGAAATTGGTAAGCCAAATTCTAAATTCTAGCCTTGACCGCAGACAGAGGCCAAAGCCTAGCAGGGTCAAGGTCAAATCCTTTTAGCTAGAAATTGGTAAGCCAAATTCTAAATTCTAGCCTTGACCTCAGACAGAGGCCAAGACCTAGCAGGGTCAAGGTCAATTCCTTTTAGCTAGAAATTGGTAAGCCACATTTTAAATTCTAGCCTTGACCGCAGACAGAGGCCAAGGCCTAGCAGGGTCAAGGTCAAATCCTTTTAGCTAGAAATTGGTAAGCCAAATTCTAAATTCTAGCCTTGACCGCAGACAGAGGCCAAGGCCTAGCAGGGTCAAGGTCAATTCCTTTTAGCTAGAAATTGGCAAGCCAAATTCTAAATTCTAGCCTTGACCGCAGACAGAGGCCAAGGCCTAGCAGGGTCAAATCCTTTTAGCTAGAAATTGGTAAGCCAAATTCTAAATTCCAGCCTTGACTGCAGACAGAGGCCAAGGCCTAGCAGGGTCAAGGTCAAATCCTTTTAGCTAGAAATTGGTAAGCCAAATTCTAAATTCCAGCCTTGACCACAGACAGAGGCCAAGGCCTAGCAGGGTCAAGGTCAAATCCTTTTAGCTAGAAATTGGTAAGCCAAATTCTAAATTCTAGCCTTGACCGCAGACAGAGGCCAAGGCCTAGCAGGGTCAAGGTCAAATCCTTTTAGCTAGAAATTGGTAAGCCAAATTCTAGCCTTGACCACAGACAGAGGCCAAGGCCTAGCAGGGTCAAGGTCAAATCCTTTTAGCTAGAAATTGGTAAGCCAAATTCTAAATTCTAGCCTTGACCGCAGACAGAGGCCAAGGCCTAGCAGGGTCAAGGTCAAATCCTTTTAGCTAGAAATTGGTAAGCCAAATTCTAAATTCCAGCCTTGACCGCAGACAGAGGCCAAGGCCTAGCAGGGTCAAGGTCAATTCCTTTTAGCTAGAAATTGGCAAGCCAAATTCTAAATTCTAGCCTTGACCGCAGACAGAGGCCAAGGCCTAGCAGGGTCAAATCCTTTTAGCTAGAAATTGGTAAGCCAAATTCTAAATACCAGCCTTGACTGCAGACAGAGGCCAAGGCCTAGCAGGGTCAAGGTCAAATCCTTTTAGCTAGAAATTGGTAAGCCAAATTCTAAATTCTAGCCTTGGCCGCAGACAGAGGCCAAGACCTAGCAGGGTCAAGGTCAATTCCTTTCAGCTAGAAATTGGTAAGCCAAATTCTAAATTCTAGCCTTGACCGCAGACAGAGGCCAAGACCTAGCAGGGTCAAGGTCAATTCCTTTTAGCTAGAAATTGGTAAGCCAAATTCAAATTCTAGCCTTGACCGCAGACAGAGGCCAAGGCCTAGCAGGGTCAAGGTCAAATTCCTTTTAGCTAGAAATTGGTAAGCCAAATTCTCAATTCTAGCCTTGACCGCAGACAGAGGCCAAGACCTAGCAGGGTCAAGGTCAAATCCTTTTAGCTAGAAATTGGTAAGCCAAGATTTTAAATTCCAGCCTTGACCACAGACAGAGGCCAAGGCCTAGCAGGGTCAAGGTCAAATCCTTTTAGCTAGAAATTGGTAAGCCAAATTCTAAATTCCTAGCCTTGACTGCAGACAGAGACCAAGACCTAGTAGGGTCAAGGTCAAATCCTTTTAGCTGAGAAATTGGTAAGCCAAATTTTAAATTCTAGCCTTGACCGCAGACAGAGGCCAAGGCCTAGCAGGGTCAAGGTCAAATCCTTTTTAGCTAGAATTGGTAAGCCATTCTAAATTCAGCCTTGACCGCAGACAGAGGCCAAGGCCTAGCAGAGTCAAGGTCAAATCCTTTTAGCTAGAAATTGGTAAGCCAAATTCTAAATTCTAGCCTTGACCACAGACAGAGGCCAAAGCCTAGTAGGGTCAAGGTCAAATCCTTTTAGCTAGAAATTTGTAAGCCAAATTCTAAATTCTAGCCTTGACCGCAGACAGAGGCCAAGGCCTAGCAGGGTCTGCGTCAATCGGAGGGTGTCTGCAGTCAATCAGAGGATGTCTGCGACCAATCAGATGGTATTGGCGGCCAACCAGGGAGTGTCCACCAGCCAGCAGAGGTGTTGTGGTCAATCTGGAGTGTTGCGGCCAGACAGGGGGTGTCGGCGGCCAATCTGGGGTTTGCAGCCAGGCGGGGTTTCGGCGGCCAATCTGGCGGTGTTGCAGCCAGGCAGGGTGTCAGCGGCCAATCTGGGTGTGTTGCGGCCAGACGGGGTGTGGCGGCCAATCTGGGGGTGTTTGCGGCCAAGCGAGGGTGTCCGCGGCCAGGCAGGGGGTATCGGCGGCAATCGGGGGGTGTTTGCGGCCAAGCAGGGTGTCCGCAGCCAATCGGGTGTTTGCGGCCAAATTCAGGCTTTGCGGCCAAGTCGTTGGCCGTTCGCGGCCAGGCTTTGGCCGTTTGAGTAAGCTTTGGCCGTTGAGAAAAGCTTTGACCGTTTGAGGCCAAAGCTTTGACCGTTTGAGACCAAGCTTTGACCGTTTGAGCCAGCTTTGACCGTTTTGAGGACACTTTGGCCGTTTGAGATAAGCTTTGGCCGTTTGAAGACAACTTTGACCGTTTGAGGCCAAGCTTTGGCCGTTTGAGCCAAGCGACCGTTTGAGTGAAGCTTTGACCGTTTGAGGCCAAGCTTTGGCGTTTGAAACCAAGCTTTGACCATTTGAGGTGGCTTTGCAGGCGTTTGAACCAAGCTTTGGCCGTTTGAATAGCTTTGACCGTTTGAATGGCTTTGGCCGTTTGAGGCCAAGCTTTGACCGTTTGAGGCCAAGCTTTGACCGTTTGAGGCCAAGCTTTGACCGTTTGAGGCCAAGCTTTGGCCGTTGGCGGCCAAGCAAAAAACGCTCTTGGCCGAAATTTTCTTCCCAAAAACCGGCCAAGCGGTCAATCACTCAGAGCGATACTGAAGGTGATAGGGATGTCCAGCACATGCCGGCACATTTCGCTCGACCCCCCCACTTTATCATGCCCTAATTGGCTGCCTGATTTCGATTGTGACAATTAA
>JASANB010002212.1:0-38196 GCA_030248155.1 Sabatieria punctata
TAGAGTTGTAAAAAAATTTTTTTTGAAAGCAAAAAAAGCTTTTTTATGAAAATTTTTCATTTCGAAATTTTTTTTTCAAATTTTTTTCCTAGCATGAAATATAGCTTGTAGGAGATGCAAGGATGCATCAGAAGCAACTTTAAATGCAAAAGCTGATACTTTGGTTCAAACATAGTTTTACAGCCTGAGAGTCGATATTCTACCTGCAGCATTGCTCACAGAGTGGCTCTTGCCCTTCAAAACCTATTTTTATGCTTAGAATAGGCAAGAAATTGATAGAACTGCACTTCTAATGTATATCTGAGGCTAAATTCAGCGATTTCCCCCCAAAATTTCCATACTGTGAATAAAATAAAAAATTTTCGAAATGGGCCTTCAAAAAAAAGCTTTTTTTTTTAAAAAAAAACCTTTTTTTTTTAAAAAAAAGAGCCTAACAACACTACCCTAACCTGCAATCGACCAGATCCGGCCACCTGTTGAGTTTCGTCCCGATGCTGTACCATGTTCTTCTGCACTTGCCGCTGTTTGGCTGTCATCGAAGGACGTATGAAGACCTTACCGCCAGCGTAGCCTCTGAGTCTGGCACCATTCTTGAGAAGTCTGTTTCGCACCGTGCCAGATTTGAATCCGATCTTCAGCAAGCGCGGTCTGTCCGACTCAGAGTCTTTCTTGCCCATCCGGAAGAATTCCACAACGTCGGCGGACGAATCCTCACCGCCAAGCCTCTCACACAGTTGTTCGACAGCCTCCTTTTCGTTCCGAGATTCCTCGAGTCCTGTAACAACCAAAAAACGGGAGTGCTCTTCTTGAAGCTGCAGTTTTTCCATGGTCTGGGTCACAATCTGTTCGACCATCTGAGGCAAGACGGTTTTACAACTGACTCTGCGGCTCCGCCGGCCGACTTCAAATGTTGGATTTCAGTACGCAACAGCGAATTTTCCTCCCGAAGAGCCACAAGTTGCTGTTTTGTCGAAAGAAATTCAGTTTTTAGGGATGCCAATTCGGCCCGAACAGCAGACAGTTCAGTACAGTCAGCCACCGCCATTCGTTTGGGTTCAGGGTCGGACTACAAAATAGTCTAGAACAACTATATTTACGCAGAAAATCGAAACTATCACATTATGCAGTAAAAACCAAAAAATAGGTTTTTTCAATTACAAGCAAAACATTGTCTATACTTAATTTTGGCGTGCGGAATCGATTTTTCCACCGAAAAATAGGCTAGCACTACTAGATTGTGCGAAAAAACAACAAAATACCGGTTATTCTGCAAAAAAACGAAAATTTCATTTTTCAGCAATATGCCACTTTTGCCAAAAAAAATTTTGTGTGCGATGAATAGCCAATGGTTAGTCCAAATAGTGTGCAAAAGGAAATTGAAAACTTCCATGCCTTGTAACGACAGTAGCCGAAAAACTGATTTGAGCACCTCCAGTTTGGAGCGTCGATTCTAGATTATCGAGAAGGCTAGGCGGCTACAAACAACAGTTAAGGTAGCACAACTCTTCCTCTACAAATGTTTAAAGCTTGGGCCCTCTAGGCCTAGTGGTTCAAGAGAAATGACCATTTCCGTAAACGCCCGAAAATCGTGCCCCGGGCGTTTTCCCACTTTTCTAGCCCAGTAGTGGGTAAATCCCGGAGATACTTCGGTTTTAAAAATTCCATGTGTAGGACTTTCAAATGAGCCAATAAAAAGTGGGGGTCAGATTTGGCTGTCCGCCGCCCTCCTGAAGAAAACCGTACCGCTCTTATATAAAATGGCTCTTAAATACTATCTTGGCCACGGATAGTTTAGCTATCCCGTGTGTCACGGCGGCCCCGGCATCCGTGAGAGCGGTTGTTTGTGGGTTCGAAGCCGGTCAAAGTGACTGGAAGTAGTTGACGTAAAGCCCAACCTAGACCGCCGAAAGCCGGTGATGGCCAGTAGGTAAATGGGAACCGAACCGGCTCTGCCGTTGCACCCAATGGCAGCAAAGGGGAGGGTTGTTTGTAGACAGGGCTACCCCATTGAAGGGCTCTGAAAAGAGCGAGGGGTGTCCTGAGCTGTCCGAAAGGACAGTGGAACTCATGAACAAACAAACAAACAATACAAAGGCTGATAGTTTGCTTCAAAGATAGTGTTACAGTCTGAGAGTCGATATTCTACCTGCATTATTGCTCACAGAGTGGCTGCTGCCCTTCAACACCTATTTTAGGTTTAGAATGAGCATAAATTGATAGAACTGCACTGATAATGTATATCTGAGGCTAAATTCCGCCATTTCACCACAAAATATCCACACTTTAAGTACAGGGTGATTCACATATCCCGCCGGGTTTCGCAAGCTCAGAACATTTTTGTTTGTGGACCGAATCGGCTGATTTTTGGGTATGATATGTGGATATACTTCGCATTTTACTGTTTAAAGTTTCAGCTTGTTTCATAACGAAATGCCTGAAAACGGGCAATTCTACCGCAGACTGAAATTTCCAACATAGGCCCTAAATACAGTATAGATAAAAAATGTCCCATCGCTTTTTCGGCCTTCACTCAAACAGTTCGTTCTCAGTCACTTCTTTACCGATTTCGCTCAAATTTTCCGCAAAAATTAACAACATGGTTGGCTAAATATTCTGCAAGTTTAGTGCCAAAATTCCGACTCATACTGGTTTTATGACCCGAAAACTAGGAATGAGGGTGGTCCACGGAAATATATTTTTTTTCGGTAATACAAGAAGTGCAGGCCTGAAACTTGCAGGAATGATTGGTGTTGCCATTGGGCATAACATACTAAGCAGGCAGGCCTGTAGCTCAAAGGGTACTAAAATTGGGGAATTTCAAAAACATGAGTGAAAATCCCATAGTTAAGAAATCCGCACCTTCTAAAATCAAAGCACTGAATCTGTTGTTAATCAACACAGATTGTAGCAAGAAGTTCGACAAATAAATGAACCTGATATTTAAACTCTGTTTCACACCATAGAAACCGTCCCTGCAGCGTTTTTTGAAAATCGGAAATCTTTAGAATCGTCATTTTACCGGTTTTACGAAGAAAAGTCATATTTAGTCATGTTTTTGAAATTCCCCCATTTTAGTGCCCTTTGAGCTACAGGGCTGCGCGCTGAGTATGTTATGCCCAATAGCAACACCAATCATTTCTACAAGTTTCAGGCCTGTACTCCTTGTATTACCGAAAAAAATAAATTTGCGTGGACCACCCTCATTCTTAGTTTTCCGGTCATAAAACCAGTATCAGTCGGAATTTTGGCACTAAACTTGCAGAATATTTAGCCAACCATGTTGTTAATTGTTGCTGAAAATTTGAGCCAAATCGGTAAAGAAGTGACTGAGAACGAAACGTTTGAGTGAAGGCCGAAAAAGCGATGGGACATTTTTTTGATCTATACTGTATATTTGGCTTGTGCGCGATTAGGCTAGTGTTTGAGAGTTGGAAAGATTGTTAAACCATAGTATGTTGACGCTTTATTTACTTTTCAACACAAACCGACATTTTTAGCAGATGTGATAGCTTTTTCGCTAAAGGAACGTGCAAAATGCGCTGTGCAGTTTGAGTGGACCAAAAGCACTGAGATTGTTCCGCCTGCAAATTGGGATAGAACGCGAGCCTCCAAGAGATACCAACATCCGCTGGTGGAATGAATGGCTGAGCGAAGAGGGCAGTCTGTCCAACAAAACTCGGAAAAGCGTCCACCAACCAGCATGGAGGGTGGAATACACCAGCGGCTGCAGAAAGTGATTGAAAACAGTGACCACCACGTTGAAGTGCATAACTAGTGACATAATGCATTGAATTTGTTGAAATTTGAAACATTGCAATGCGAAGTGTGTCCACACATCATATTAAAAAATCAGCCGATTCGGTCCACAAATAAAAAAGTTCTCAGCTTGCGAAACCTGGCTGGATATGTGAATCACCCTGTATATAAAAATTTTCAAAATGAATCGTAAAAAAGGTTTTTGAAAAAGCCTTAACAACACAACTTGGCACTGTACTGGTACAGTAGTGTCAGGCAGTAGGAGTACAAATTTTCAGAAACACCGAGAAAGTGCTGCTCTGTGTGCACAAGGACTGCGCGCTGTCGCTGGGCAAGGATCGGATGGATCTGAAGATAACGGTCAAGATATTTATGACCAAGCTGGACCCGGCACAGGTGGAGCAATGTCTCAACTGCGTCATGGAAGAATTGTCCACTTATTTTGTCGAGCAGCTCATTGTTAGCTTCCCTGAAATTGACGAGGTATTGTTTAGTATCTTTATTTGTTACCCGCAATTGACCTGATGCTGTCTGTCTGTCAATGCGTGTACGATGCCAAGCAATAGCAGCCCCTCCCCGGAGGAAACTATACTAAGCAGGACAGGAAAGAAATGAAGGTACCTATGAGTAGGACATTGTATTGTGGGTTTATATTCAGCAGCTCAATATTGAGTGTTCTCTCTAGTGGCGTCATCAACAGCTGAAGAGCCGGGCAAAATAAGAACAGAAGTGACTACTCATCTTTAAGCTGTTCGTGACGCCACTAGAGAGAACACTCAATATTGAGCTGGTGAGTGTAAACCCACGATACAATGTCCTACTTATAGGTACCTTCATTTCTTTCTATCCTACTTAGTATAGTTTCCTCCGGGGAGGGGCGACTATTACTTGACATCCTGTACTACTAGGGGTTACCCAAGAAGGAAAGACGATCCTGCCCATTCGGATAGTTTGGGACTCCCACCCGACCCAAAAATAAGTATTAGTAGCAGCCAGACATAGGCAAAGGGGGTCTGACTGAGGGGGTTTGGTCCCCCCTTCAGGCGACCTACCCAATTCTGGCCGACTCTAAACCCTGTCAGGAATTTTTTGGAAGGATTTTATGCGTAAAAACACGCTCAAATATCACTTTAATACTGCTATTATTATTATATGTATTAAAATAGCTTTATTATTGTTTTTAATATTATTTTTAAAGTGATTATCAATTATTCTTTGTGATGAGCCCTACTTTTACCCAGTCTAACCAAAACGTAAGCTAAAACCGTGATTTTAGCAAAATGTCCTACTTCTTTGTGTCCATTAGCAAAATGTCCGAGTCGCGTCTTGGCCATGGGTAGTTTACGCTATCCCGTGTGTCACGGCGGCCCCGGCACCCGTGGAAGCGGTGTGTTTGTGGGTTCGAAACCTGTGGAGGCGAAGGGAAGTAGTCGACACAAAGCCCAACCCAGGCAGTCGAAAGTCAGTAATGGCAAGTAGATTAATGGGGACCAAGCCTTAGCTGTCTTGCACACACCGACAGCAAAAGGGGAGGGTTGTTGTTAAGGAGGCTGCCGGACCTTGTGTCTCTTCCTGCTCTATAGCAGTTGGCTACTCCTAGTCCGAAAGGACAAAAAGTTACAACAACAACACTTCTTTACTTTCCATCGCCTCAAACACTCAGGCCGCCGCTACCCCCTCATGAGTTCAAGATTCCGCCTCGCCTCAGTCCAGTAGGGAGGTAGCCCTACCCCTTCCTAGGCCGGCTCGAATCAGTTGCCTGTATGTCTGAAACCCTAATCAGTGCGTTTTTGTATTCTTATTAGGGTTTAGCAGTCTTGAAACCCCGTTTTGCGGCAGACCAACTTGCCCTTCGTCAAAGAAATTTGCAGAAATATACAAAAAATTGCGCACACATCTTCTTACACCGTTTAGGCTTAGTTTTTTGGTGTGTGGAAGCACCCCTGTTTTGGTAGTTTTCAAACCTTCTTCTGATACCCTAATTTGGTTTGGAAAGTAGCAGTGTCAAAACCCTCTTTTACTTACGAATTTGTACTTTTGGAATCCAAAATAGGATTTCGGCGTCCCACAAAATCCGGGTCGCGGTAAACAGTCCGAGAGTGGGGTCGCGTCTCGGGATAAAAATTGCTTTTTAGGACGCCGTTTTTACGTTAATCAACTAAAAGTTGGTAGAATTCTTTTTTAGTCTTCGATTTTCTAAGTAGTACACGAGCAATCAATTTCTCTGTTCTTGTCTAAAATATTAGCAATTTGGGTTTGGTACACGTCCCTTCGATCCGATGTGCGGGGGCCTTACGGCCTGCGATCAGACTCGAGGTCCATTTCGCTTCCCCGTGATTCGTCATCTCGGACGTTGCCCTTCTTTCACTGCCAGCCACTCCTAGCCATGCTGCTGCTGCTGGGTGCCGGTCACCAGGAGGGCGGCCGGCGTGTCGATGCTATGATGCAGACAGCTCCCGACGGCCGAGGGCTCCCCGGCATAGTTGGTTTCTCAGACAGCTTCTGACATCGTAGATCTTCTTCCCAACGCGGCATGCTTTGTGGAGCGGCTTCGGTGCTTAGGCAGATCCAGTCGGTCCCCATTTTATCTACTCGCTGTAACCAGCTTTCGGTGGCCTGGGTGGAGCGTTGTGCCGACGACCAACTCTTTGCAGCAAGAAACTTGCCGCGCCGAGAGGATGAACCACTACAACCGCTAGGGATGCAGGGGTCGGCGTGACTCAGAGGCAGCGAGCTACCCACTGAGCCAACGACGCGGTCGTACACGCCCCTTTCTAGCAGACTTAGGAAGAAAAATCGCAGAAAATGAGAAAGACTTAATATAGTTTCTTCTAAAACTGTAAAATTTTGCTAATTTTACACTCAGTGGCTTCAATATGCTTTCTTACAGGCTATTTATAATTTTCTCTTCCTCTGGTTGGGCAGTCGCCCAAGCAGGCGTCTTCTAAATTGCAATCCCTGTGCAGAAAATCCTGCCAAAACAACTGGAAGTTTACCTCTTCTTCACTGAAATACAATTTTGGCCCAGCTATGCAAGTATCTGGTATTGGGGTCAGGCAGACATGGGCTAGCATTTCGGCTGAGGGGGGGTAAAATTTTAAATTTCGGAGGGGCGGCTGAAGGGGGTAGGAGCGTCTGAGGGGGTTTGAGGGGTTAGTAAGCCAAAAAGCCCGATTTTTGGCTAAAATCAAGGTTTTTGCTTATTTTTCATTAGAATTAGCTATTCTGAGCTGATTTACACCTAATCCAGGCATATTTTTATCATAATTTTATATACAAAATTCTTCCAAAAAATTTCTGGGGGTGTAGGGGGCTGCGGCTGAGTGGGTAGGTCAGAGCCTGAGGGGGGCCAACCATACATGGGCCGGAAAAATCCGGAGGGGGGGGGGTGGGGGGGTTGAGACCTCGGGGGGGGGGGGTCCCCACCCCGAAAAAGGCCAAAAAACGCCTATTTTGCCTTAAATAAGCGAAAATTTCTCCCTCCGGGAGGGGGGGGGTGGGGGGGTTAGCCGGCGAGGGGGGGGTATGGAGTATGTTTGGACGGCCGAGGGGGGGGGTATGGCCGGCCGAGGGGGAGGGGTATAACCCCCCCATAACCCCCCCCCCCGGCCCATGTATGGGGCCAACCCATGTCTGGGGTCAGGTATTTCTCACTCTAGTATGCACTTCTCCTTCTCTCCCTTCCAGACTGGGGGTAGCATTTCGGCTGATTGGGGGGGGTAGAATTTTCAATTCCTGATGGGGTGCTGAGGGGGTGGTAAGCCAAAAGGTCCGATTTTTGGCGAAAATCAGGGTTTTTTGGCTTATTTTTCATTGAAGTAAGTTAAAATTAGCTATTCTGAGCTCATTTACGCCTATTCCAGGCATATTTTTATCATAATTTTCTATACAAAATTCTTCCCAAAAATTCCTGATGGGGGGTAGCGGCCGGCTGATGGGGGGGGGTAGATCAGAGCCTGATGGGGGGCCAGCCCCCCCCTTTGCCCATGTCTGCTCCCTGCCATCATGAAAGGAAAGTTAATGATAGAAATTACTAACGTGTAAACAAGTGTAACGAGCAGGTTTCTAGCTGGAGAACGCAGATGAAGCGACCGAGGTGGAGGAGTGGCTGCGACTGATCCAGCCGGTCTGGACGAAAGTGGAGGATCTGGTGGAGGAGAAGAAGGTGGACGTGGTCGGGGCGGCCGACCTTGACGAGCCGCATCTGCGAGCGCTCTACGAATGGGCACCCAGACACAAACCCACCATCGACCACTTCAACATCATCGGCTGTTGCACGGTGAGTAAGCTCTGGTTCCTTTGTCACACTTGCACACACTCTCACTCTGACATAGATGGGGTTTATTTATCCCCTCGCCGGCCATGGCCCCCTCCCGGAGGGAGAAAATTTTGTATCGATATCATCGATACTGTAACAGCTCCGGGCCGACCTGAGGGAGGGGGGTTTCCTCAGGTGGGGGTCGAGGGGGTCCCAAATTTCAAAAAGCTCCAAAACGCCTGGAAATGCGTTTTTGGCGCGTTTTTTTCAGTAAGAACGCTAAAATTGACTATTTTAACCTGCCAAATAGCGTTTTAGAGCTATAAAACAAGCAAAAGATGACAAATAGGACTTCCAAAACACCGATTTCTCCCAAATATCAGCAGTGGAAACGGCAAATTCGGTTTCGAAAGACTTTTCAAGCGAATTTTAGGCTAAAAATTAGTGATTTCTGAGCCAGTTTGTTAGTACAGGAGCCACTACTATAGTACTTGTATTTTTGGGTGGGGAGAGGGGGTCCCTTAACCTCTCTCGGGGAAGGGGGGTTTGGCCTTCTCAGCTAGGGGGTAACCCCAAACCCCCTAGTACATGTATCATACATGTAAAAGATCATCCGCCGAAGGGGGAGGGGGGTTGGGGGTCTGAGCCAAAATTTTGGGAGGAGGTTGGGCACTAAAAACGCTCAAAAATCCAAAGCAATTTTTGGGCTAAAAAACGCCAAAAATCGCTAATTTGGGCTGAAATACAGCTAAAAAGTACTGTTTTGCAGGCGATTTTGGCAATTTTTGTGTCTGAAATTGTAAACAATTGCAAAAATTTGCTCAGAAATTTACTGCCAGAAAAAACGGAGGGGGGGGTCGGCGAAATCGTCTCGGGGGGGGGGGGGGCATCCGGGGGTCTGGCCGAAGTCGGGCGGGGGGGAGCAGACCCCCCCGACGCCCCTGTTACATGTATGCTTAGATGATATCATCCCCCCGGCCGGCGGCAGACTCCCCCAACCCCCTCCCCCCATCGGCGGATGACTCGTTACATGTATGCTTCTAAGTTACCATTGGCACTATATTTCTGCTTAATTTGGCTGATTTCCGTTCCCATAGTGGCACGCCGCTACTGGGTATCAAGTGTGGGACACCTACCGAACTGTATGTGTCATAGGCTGACCGCATAGGAGCAACATTGTTCACCGCTACACCGAGACATTTGGCTGAGGAGGGTATAATTTTCAATTTCTGAGGGGGTAGGATCTCCTGAAGGGGCTGAAGGGGTTGACTTTCTGGACTTTTTGGCTAAAATCAAGGTTTTTTGGGCTTATTTTTCATTAAAATAAGTTAAAATAAGCTATTCTGAGCTCATTTACACCTAATCCAGGCGTTTTTATCCTAATTTCCTATACAAAATTTTTCCAAAAAATTCCTGAGGGGGTAGGTCAGAGCCTGAGGGGGACCAACCCCTGTCAGCCCCCTTTTGCCCATGTCTGGCTACCCTACTGACGCAGAGCTGTTGGTGAAACTGGGAAACGAGTTTGCAGTTTAGGTTCCCCCAGAGCTGCAGGCGTACGCGCGTTCAAACGAAATCCAGCTGCTCACTCACAATGACCCCACTCCGTTCCCTGGGGACCGACAGTTTCACGAGTTGTGTGTCAATAAGCTGGGGCTGGCCCCTGACTGCTGTATGCAGTGGGACACTGCCTGGTGCGCGCGCTATACGGTGATGATCCTGTCACGCAGCGTACTCAATGCTAAGGGCTACGTGATGAAGTTTGAGCAGAATCACACTGCCAACTGTGCTTGAGTGGCTGCAGCTGATGTGCTGTCCTACTGGGTGGATGTGATCATTGTGAACTGTGCCTATTCCTGTCCTCTCTACTTCTATTTGCTGCAGTTCTGTCTAAAGAAAGCATTTATACGTAGATTGCAAGGCTAAAGTTATTGCGCTTTTAGATCAGAAGTAATGTGGTTAGTGTCCAGCTCGACATTGAAATAGTGCAATAGTGTTGAGTGCATGTACATTTAACAGGTCGTCTGCCAAGGGGGGGAGGGCTGTTGTTGGGTTTTGCGTCGGGGTAGGGCTGGTGTCTTCTCTACTCTGAACCCAAATTCTTAAGGTAGGGTACAAATTTGGAATAAAATACTGCTAAAAAGTGCTGTTTTATTTACTAGTGATTTTAGTGCATGAAATTCGGAATTTTAGGTCTAAAAAAATTATCTGGGGTGTGGCCTACGTCGGGTGGGGGCAGACCCCCTGTTACATGTATGCATGTAGATACAATTAATTTTTACTTGATATAATTTAGATCTCTAAATGTAAATGTAGTCTTCTGTGATGTTATTATTCCAGCTATTTTATCAATGTCTGTCAGTCGTTTGTTGCCATCAGAGAATATACACTTATAATTATTATATAATTTATGCTTTTTGCGAAGACGACCAGGCTGAAGATTTCCAAAATAGTAGGGATTAATTATTAATATAGATATAGTCATGTCTCGTTAATACGGACAAGTTGGGGCCGGCCAATTCTGTCCGGATTAGCGAATTTCCGGATTAACGAATCAAAGCTAAAACACTGTTTTTCGGCTCAAAGGCCTGAATGACAGCTTTTTGTTAGTTGCATACATACATGGGCCGGAAAAATCCGGAGGGGGGTTGGGGGGGTGCAGACCTCGGGGGGTGGGGTCAACTCAACTCAACTCAACTCAACTTTATTCGCAGATCGACACCAAAAATATGGTAAAACGAGGATCGCGAATTTATAAAGACAGTCTTAGAATATAGAACATACTACTGTACAGTAACAAGACCATTATCGGTTAAACGAACAAAAAAGTCATCAGAATGACAGTATCTTACAAAGGCCGACAAAGAAGAATGCACAGTGTTACTGGGAAGTGAATTCCAGATCTGAAAGGACTGGTACAAAAACGTTTGAGTGGCAGAGTTGGGAATCCGCAATTGCAGATCGTGAGTAAAAAAAATTTCGGGGGTCCCCGAAAAAAGGCAAAAAAACGCCTATTTTGCCTTAAATAAGCGAGGGTGGTGGGGGAGGGGGTATGGCCGGCCGAGGGGGGCATACATCATACATGTAGGAGGGGGGTTTTGGGGGGTTTAGCCCCCCCAGGCCCGATTTTCGGCAAAAAACCCCCCCAGCCGAATTCTGGGGGGGTTTTTTTCTGAAACCCTATTTTGGGTTACAAACTGCTAAAATTCAGGGTTTCAAGACTTATATACCGTAATTTAGCATTTCAAAAGCCCTAAATAGGGTTCCGGAACCCTATTTAGGGTTTCAGAAACCCAAAGTAATGCCTCCGGAACCCAATTTAGGGTTTCAGAAACCCTAAATAGGGTTCCGAAACCCTGTTTTGGGTACCTGAAAGCCTAAATAGGGTTCCGGAACCCTAATTTGGGTTTCTGAAACCCTAAATAGGGTTCCGGAGCCCTACTTTGGGTTTCTGAAACCCTAAATAGGGTTCCGGAACCCTAATTTGGGTTTCAAAAGCCCTAAATAGGGTTCCGGAACCCTAATTTGGATTTCTGAAACCCTAATTTGGGTTTCTGAAACCCTAAATAGGGTTCCGGAGCCCTACTTTGGGTTTCAAAAACCCTAAATAGGGTTTCGGAACCCTAATTTGGGTCTCAAAAACCCTAAACAGGGTTTCAGTGCCCTAATTTTTGTTTCAAAATCTCTAAATAGGGTTCCAGATACGCATTTTAGCTGTATTCTGTCGAGTAAAATAGAGCTTTTTTGCATGTTTTAAAGCAAAAACATGTTTTTTTGCACGTTTTTAATAAAAAATAGGATTTTCTGCACATTTTAAACCAATAAATAGGGTTTTAAAGGGAATTTTTGCAGTTCTGACAGAATTTTTACCCGATTTTTAGTCCTCAAAACCCTGTTTTGAGCCCAAAAAAAGGTCGCTAAAACCCACTTTTGGACACCAAAAAAAGGTCGCTGAAACCCCCTTTGGAAATAGTGCTGAAACCCTATTTTGGATCTGGAAAACCCCCCCCCCCAGGCGAAAACCCAGCTACATGTATGGCATACATGTACTAGGGGGGTTTGGGGGGGTTACCCCCTGCTGGAAAGGCCAACCCCCCCTCACCCCCCCCCCCCCCGAGACAGGTTAAGGGACCCCTCCCCCTGACCAAAAAATACAAGTACTAGTAGTGGCTCCAGTATTAACAAACTGGGTCAGAAATCACTAATTTTTAGCCTAAAATTCACTTGAAAAGCCTTTGGAAACCGAATTTGGCGTTTCCACTGCTGATATTTAAGAAAAATCGGTGTTTTTGGAAGCTCTTTTTGTCATTTTTTGCTTGTTTTTAGCTTTAAAACGCTATTTGGCAGCTTAAAATAGCGATTTTTAGCGTCCTTACTGAGAAAAACGTGCTAAAAACGCATTTCTAGGCGTTTTGGAGCTTTTTGAAATTTGGGACCCCCCACCTGGGCGAAACCCCCCTCGACCCCCCACCTGAGGAAACCCCCCCCCTACCCCCCTCCCCCAGGTCGGCCCGGAGCTGTTACATGTATGGGGGGTATGGCCGACCGAGGGGGGGGTATGGCCGACCGAGGGGGGTATGGCCGGCCGAGGGGGAGGGGTATACCCCCCTTACCCCCCGGCCCATGTATGGTTGCATATCAGATTCTGCAGCTGTACCTTTTAATTAAAAGCCAAAAGCTTATTTCAGCTGATTATAGCTCCTAAAAGGCAGAAATAATTACATTCTAACTCTACGAAAAGCATTATTCAATTGAAAATTCACATCTGAATTGAAAAATTGCGCATGCACTTTGTCCAAATTAACCAAATCCGAATTAACGAATCACTTTACCATACAAATTTCGAAGTTGGGGCCCCAAATCTTCTGTCCGGATTAACGAGTCATATAACATGGGGGAAAATTGGGACCTGGCCTAATCTTGTCCGGAAGGCGAATATCCGGATTAACGAGGTCCGGATTAACGAGACATGACTGTATAGGTTGCGAAAATCGGGCTAAAACGGTCAAAATGCCACATTCAGTTGAAGTGATCTGAGTGAAGCTTTGCTTAAGTTTACTCAAGAAATGAGTTAAAACAGCTTCAGACAACAACACAAACTAGGAACATGTTTGTTTGTTTGTTTGTTTGTTTAATTTCTCGCCCTGGCCATCAGCGATTAGCTGTTGATATCAGGCCAACAGACGCACCTTTTTGTATGGCAGAGTGGGGCGTTACCTAACACAAGATGTTCTGGACATCTTGATAAGGGGGAGAGTAGTAGAGGTGGGTAGAGTAAGCATCAGAGGTAAGGTGACTTGGAAAAAGATCTTGACTAGCTAATACATCCATAAGCTCTTCATCGACGGCAGTAGAGGACACAGAGTGGTAGTCCAGGTTGATGGATGGAACCAGACCATCAGCAATATGTAGGGAGACGCGAGGGGCTGAAAAGCGTTATAGCCAATAAGTTGGGAAGGTGCTGATCAGGCAGGTGAACGAGTGGGAGCAAAGCCACATCAGTGAACCAGTCCTTGAGTCAAGAAAGCAGCTCAACCTTTCGGTGACAGAGACTTGGGAATTAGAGATGAGAAGATGCAGAAAGAAATACATCAGTATAAGAGAAAATGAGCTGGGTGCAAAAGTTCACACATACTCAGGAGGGGAGATAAGGCAAGTGTGGCCACCAGATCTTCAGCACTCTATACCATACATCAATGATGCGAATGTTGAAAGAGTCTTGCGACCCTTGCGAGGATGCTGGGACGTTAATGCAGATGGGAACTGCACACCAACTACCTCAAAGAGGCACGTCCCTGATTGGATTTGAGCAAATACGAATAGTAAGATGAATAGAAAGATATAGTAATTTTGGTAAAAAGAGATAGTAATAATTGGTTAGCCGAAAGCAGATGAGTCGGCGTTAGTAGTAAAGCAGCTTTGACTTGCAAGGCAAGCCAAGCCTGCCTTACTTCCCCCCTCCACTGCGGGGAAGTCCCGACTCATGGGAGGGGTAGGAACATGTACTTAGGGCCCGACCGGATATCCGGATCCGGCCGGATATGGCCATATCCGGATCCGGTACCGGATCCGGATATTACCTGCCGGATATGCCGGATATCAGTCACAGATGAGAAAACGTGATTTTTTACGTATTTGAACGTAAAATTAGATTAGTTCCAGTCATTTTAGGATATTTTTCGCTATTTAACTGCACAAAATGCTTAAAACCCACTCTCAAAATATCACCAGAGTGCGGAATCGCTTTGCACATACATTGTACATCACTGGTGGTTTATCTTTGCCACTTAGAGTAAGGCTTCTCGTAAACCCTTTTTACCTGTACAATAAATATGTCCCTATTTGTCTTCCCCTTACTTTTAGGCTTGCTCAGGATTTTGCAAAAGGAAGTATTAAATTCTTAGATCTCTGGTTGAGCGACGGCCCAATCAGGGCGAGAAAATTTGAACAAAATTAGCTTGAAAAACGCTTTTGAAAGCATTCTCAGTATAGTATTAACAGAAATTAGGAGGTATTGTAGTCTGAAGAGGTCTGGTTGGGCAATGGCCCAAGCAGGGCGAGAAAATTTTGAAATTTCAAAAAAGTGAAATTTTGTAATTGCAATAGTGAAAGCCGGTCAGCGAAAAATGGAAACATTTCCTTTTCCTGTATCTTTCCTAGTTTTTGTCGGAATTGGATGAAATTTGGAGTGTAAACGCAGAAATTCAGGGTAATTCGTGTGTAAAAAATTGACGCATGAACTCCAACGCTATCGTTAGAGTTTAGGCGATAATGTAATATAACTTTTTTTTCGGTGACCGGCTTTCGCTATTGAAATTACCAACTTTCACTTTTTTTGAAATTTCTCGAGAATTAGTCAAGCCTTGTGCACCAAACTTTAATACAAAATTCCCCGAATTTTGGCACCTATTGTCCAAATTTCGGCCTATTTGGTCAAAATTTGCGGAAATGGCACTAAAAAGAAATGTGATCATTTTTTGAGACACCCTGTATGTGGTTTATTGCATTGTAAAAATTTCTAAGTTGATCAATGATATCCGGCATATCCGGATCCGGATCCGGCCGGATATGGGCATATCCGGATCCGGATCCGGTAGAAATTTGTATCCGGTCGGGCCCTACATGTACTCCGCATGTCTGTATATGTCGTAGGGAGAAACGGAATTCAGGGGATAAGGAATGAATGAATGAATCTTTACTATTAGCAACGAAAAACCCAATGAATCTCGCATTATACTGAACAGCATAGGGCGGGCTGGGCCGTTATACGGCTGCCAATGCCCTACCCTTCAGGTACGGAGTTAAATCAAAATCCTCTAAAGCTTTACGAAAGCTGCGCTCGGACCGATTTTCAACTATCCTATTAGGCAAGCCAAGCCATTCCAAACAAAAATTACTCGTACTGCAAAGAAGTATTTTCGGAGATACAATCTGGCTTTAGGCAAGTACAATTTGTGCGAATGACCTCGAGTAGAGGCAATCTCCCTATCCCTAGGGAGTAGTGGAGTGGAATGCCGTCTCTGCCTGGGTTTTAGGGGCGTCTGACCTTTATTCCGTCACTCCCTAGGGAGATTTGGAATCCGCCCCGTGCCCATACATGGGCCGGAAAAATCCGGAGGGGGTAGGGGGGTTGGAGACCTCGGGGGGGGGGTCCCCCAGAAAAAAGGCCAAAAGACGCCTATTTTGCGTTAAATAAGCGAAAATTTCCTCCCTCCGGGAAAGGGGGGATGGGGGAGGGGGGTATGGCCGGCCGAGGGGAGGGGTATACCCCCCTTACCCCCGGCCCATGTATGCCCGTGCCCCATAAAAGGTCACTCTAATTGGTCGATCTAGAAGAACGACTTCTACAACTTGTTCCTCTCTGGTCTCTGTCTTAATTTAGTTGGCACCTCATTAGGCAATTAGTGAAAAGATCTTTAGATTAAATAGACAAGCAGACAGACAACTGTTTGGTTTTTCATTTGTATTTTGTACATACATGTACGTATTGCGCTACATGCAAGAGTTGATTACTTTTAAACGATGGTTGCCTTTCTTGCTTCTTCGTTTTGTTCACCCTTCATCTTCCGTCTTTCTACAGGGTGTGCCAAAAAAAACAACCCAGCAGATTTTTTGCTGTAGCAACCGCAAATCGCAACCGATTCCAATGAATCTTTTTTTAAATAAAAGATAAATAAATTCTTGAAAGATTGATGTAACGTTTATCAAGATAGCCTGCTTAGTTCCTGAGATATTTGCCTTCAAAGTCAAAACAGAGATTTTGGCAGTGAACAAGAGTGATAAACACAACCCAGCAGATTTTTTACTTTTGCAACCATGAATCTTAACCGATTTGAATGAATCCGTTTTTGAATGAAAGACTGATAAATTCTTCAAAGATTGGTGCAATTTTTATTGAGATTCACTACTTAGTTCTTGAGATATTTGCCCTCAAAGTCGAAACAGATTTTGGCAAAGAACAAGAGCGATTCCGTTGCACTTCATAATAAAGCAGATTCCTACTGCTGGGGGCTAATGACACTTTACTGTTGAAGTGAACCGAGTTTATGTGTCACCAGTAAAGCCTCCAATAGCCCTCAGCAGTAGCAGGAATCCGTTTTATTACGAAGTGCAGCGGAAAAAGATAAATTCCCTCTTGTTCACTGCCAAAATCACAGTTTTGACTTTGAGAGTGAATATCTCAGGAACTAAGCAGAGTACATTAATAAACGTAACATCAATCTTTCAAGAATTTATTTATCTTTCATTTAAAAAAGGATTCATCCAAATCGGTTGAGATTTGCGGTTGCTACAACAAAAAATCTGCTGGGTTGTTTTTTTTGGCACACCCTGTACAATTACACACAAAACCGGTTCTGACCTCTTCGGCGGCTGGCGCTTGCGCAAGCCCACCGGGCTGCCGCTCCTGCAAGCCGTCCGCATTAACGCACAGCCGGCGAGCGCGGCCTCTGGGCCAAAGAAGAATAGGCGCCTCCAGTTTACGCCGCACCTGACTCATCTTCCGACGCAAAAAAAGTAACTGCTCCCCACTTCCTGCTGTTGACTTGGTCATAAAAGCAAAGGAATTCATATAATCTAAAGTAGTATTACCAAGAACAAGAAGTATTATGGTGTTACGGAGGTGCAGCTGTTTGTTTAAATACTTGATTATGTAGTTGGCCGTTTAAAATTTGAAGTCCGAAAACGTTAAAATTCGGGAAGAGGGAGTAGCCAAAATAATAGTAATTAAGGAAAAAGAAGAGGTAGCCGGCAATCAGAAACGGCCAATAAGCTTGCATAGCCTTCCTCCAATTTAATCAATGCAAAACAAACAAGTGCAGTAATTCAGGGCAAAAGTTGTAGTACGGTCGGATTCTTTTTAGCACTCTGTCTTTTGTCGCGTCGTTGCGTGCAGATAGATAGATAAGTACGTAAAGATCCCATTTCGTGCCCGTCTCAATTCACGCAACGTTAGAGGGAGTACAGTCGTCGCGTCGCACGATACACAAGGCAAGACGATGAGCAAAATGTGGGTGGAGCTAAAATAGCCGTAATAGTCCACTGAAGCACTCATCCCAAACGCTCCAGCTGGAAAGCAGTTGATTCTATAACGTGTTTCAAAAAGAAACATTAGTACTTTTAGGTCAATCAAACATGTAAACTGTCCCATAAATATAATAAAAAACATTAAAATTCGATTTAGTAAAATGCCCTTTAACGCCCGAATTATGATTCAAAGTGCATTTTATTCGACAGCTCACACTCTGTTTCATATAAATACATCACATCCTCCTATCAATAACGGAACACAAAAAAGAAATTACAAAAACCGTTTTCGGACCACTTTTTGGCCGCGTTTTTGTATTTGCTATTCCGCGCTGCACGAACGTGCTTTGGCCATCCTTAATCGAAAGACACAGTACAGTATGTGTAATGGGTTCCCATAATTCTTTTTTATTTCTGCGCTTTTGATCTTTTGCTGTATAAGTAGAAGTAAAAGTACAGGACTGGGCTTCTGTCTGTAATGCTGTTTGAATAGCTGTTGCTTAATTAGGTGCCAATTAAGACTGGGCCCAGAGAGGAACAGGCTGCAAAAGCCCTTCCCGTGTGGCCTGAGGGCCAAAGGACCAACTCAAATGCGTGGGCGGATTCCGAATTTTCCTAGGGAGCGAGGAAATAGAGATGAGATTAGATTCACTAAAACCCCAGGGAGAGACGGAATTTCACCTCTCTTTCACTAGGGAGATTTTGAATCGCCTAAATTCCGTTTCTCCCTACAACATACACAATACAAACTACGATCATACAAATAAAATGTACATTTCATTCCAGCAGCAAATTTGCTCTAGTAAGGATTGTGTGGCATTTGGAATTGTTTGCTGAGAATGTCAGTGCCGTCTCCTCCAGGGTCAATTTCCCATTGAAACGGATCAGTTCCCAGCTGTCTCGGTGCCTCCATTTGCTGTGGTGACATTGCAGCTGCCGAAGTGGTTTTCATCGATTGGAGGTCTCTTTCAAATGAGTGCACATGAGAAATAAAAATTTGTATAAAGCTTCAGTTGCACCTTCGCAAGTCCTCGGGCGGCCCGGCGCCTCCCAGAGGTCTCTGGGCGTTGCCTCTGCAGCTAGCATAGTGGAGCAGATGTCTCTTCCAGGCACTTTGGTTGTCCTGAACTGGTTCTTCGCACAGCGTGCACCAGATGAAGTTTTCTGGAGGCGCCAAATCTGAATAAAACATTGGAAACTTATTTAGGCTTCTGGATGTACCTTTGCAATATTTCTCCAAATGAGCTTGCTTTAAAGACTCCTCAATTGGCAGTTTGCATTGTGGGCATGGTTGCATTTTGCCATTAAGAAATTGACACCGGTTCAATAGGTGATCGGTTAGCTTCGGCACTTCGATCGTCTGAAAGGAATGGCAGAATGGTTGTGATGCATACCTTGCCGAAGCCATACCTTCTCGCAGTACTGACATCTCATTAGCCAGGGACAATACTCAGCTAGGTGTCGGTTGAGTCGTTGTTTGTTGGCAAATTCACCATTCAGTTCGCTGCACAAAGGGCAGGTTCTAAACTTTGTTACCTTCGTTTTGTCCCATTCTAGCGCCTAACAAACAATTAAACCATACATATCCTCAGAGCCCTTGACTGGAGCCCATTCTTCCTCCCTGTCTTTTGGCACTCTTGGTGGTGGATTCAGGGTTCTTGGTTGTTCTGCAGGGTCAGCAAACGGGTCAGACTCCTTTCTAGCTTCATGCTTCTTTCTGTAGTAGTAAGGGTCTTGTCGCGAATCAGGATCGTTTGGGTCATAATCGTTGACTTTTTCTTTTTCTGCCGATTTTACTCTAGAACTTCTAGAGCTGCGGCCTTGTCGACTTGCCTGGGCTGACGGATTCCTTCTTGTTCTTTCGGTTGATTTTGCCGACAAACGGCTGCTATAATTTCGCTTAGTTTCCTTTCCTGTTTGCATTACTGTCATGCATGTGTTAGGAGGGAGTTACATAGGTCCCCAGCCCAGGCATGGAATGCTTTGGCACTCCTCTTGCTAAAACGACCCAGGTGGTGTCCGGACCCCCGCCCCCTACGCCTTACTGAATGTTGTAAGTGCAATTGGACATGCTGGAGCTTTAGCTTCAGTTTTGTACAGCTAGCTGGAAAGGCCAACCTACCAACGAACCTGTTGTATGTAGTTAGTACCTTCGTCCTGTGTTTCCACTTTCTGAGCGGCTTCTAACGCTCCTTCTATCGTGATCTTGGGAGTTGTCTGGCCTGCGTCGTCCCAACGGAGGAGATCCATCACCGTAGAGGTTCTCCAGCCTCAAACCCTCAGCCTGAAACTCATCTGGATGGTGATTGGCTGGCCGATAAAATACTCACTTCTGATTGGTCGACCAGTAGGTCAAGATGACAGGCGCGTATGGCGGCTGCCTTGCGTTCATTCAGTTCGTTCTGAATTCTGTCTATTTGTATTTGGTCCCCCTGACAAACTGCGTCTATGTAAGGCTTTTTGAGGGCGGTCAGTTCTTTTTCTCCCTACAAACTCTCTGGTGAAACAAAATCAAAACGGGTTATCGGACTGGCTACCTGGTCTAACCTAGTCACTCCCTGCATGCATAAGTCAGCCTGGACGACGTTGTTTTTATACAGTGCCTCTTTATGCTTCCGAAGCAGGGTCACTCTGATGTTTTGGAGTGAATGCACCATTGGATCCACCGTTTTTTCGGCTAATTTCTCTTCTTCTCGCTCTGTCATGTAGACACTAGAAGACACAATATTTGCATATTTAAACACATCTACAATGTATCTGCCCTTTATATGGAATTGCAGTGCAGCCTTTGTGTCGATATTTTTATTGGGCTTAGAGTGGAGCTAGGTTCTGCCCCGATCTACTGCGTATGTTTGTATGTTTATTCAACAAAGCCTGCACATCATTTCTGTCAGAACAAAGGGCGAGTTGTTAAAGTTAAAGTTTCCAACTATGACTAACCCAAGATCATCTTTCACCACCCCTCCGATACAATGCGACGATATGATACGATTCGATATCGTATCACCCACCCACTCCGATCTTTCTGGGCCAATTTATGTTCTTTTATAACTTCAAACACGAAGAAAACTAAAAATTTTGCAAAACCAGCCATTTTTAGGGCATTTGAGCCAAGATGAAACGTTTTAACGCAGTTTTAGCCTAAGATTTGGAATCTGCGCTCAGACGCCTACCCCAACACTCCTACCATAGCTGATATGATCATGATGTATTTAATAATTTACCGGCGACTTCTATTGGTCTTGCGTGATGTTCTACTTGTAGGTCGCTTGGAACTACGGCGGGAGGAGGATGATCTGCTGTCTTTTTCTTTGTCAGACATGATGGCTAAAGTGATTGAGTATTCTTGAAAACACCTGTCTGGCTGGGCGGCATTAAATTTTCACACTTAGGACTCGGAGAAGAATACGAACAAATCGATTGCTCGTTAGACCGGACAACACACGACACGCAACACAAGTGTTGTTTTAGCGCTCGAAACAGAAGCATAAAGTCATGATACATTTATTCAATTGGAACACTCGCAACATATACAATCACAGGTAGTTACGAATCAATCAATTTATTCAGGATCTTATTTTTTCGTTTACTAGTGTGTAGGTTGATGAATGGTTGATGGTTTGATGAAAACCGGGTTGCCAAATGCGTCATAAAAGGTAGGGGTGGGTCCAGCAGGCCAGAATTTTGTTTTGGTTACATTAGGGATAAAGGTTTTGACCAAATTCGATAAAATGGATCCTAAATAGGAAGAGGGATGGCGTTTGACCGGCTCTTGTGTAGGCATTCCGTCGGTCGGCAGAGCCTGCCAAAAAACGCAGAACACAAGCCACATGATTTGAGGACAGAACATCATTAAGCATAACCGTTCGTGAGCGCTTGATTAGAGCAATATAGCTTAAGCCTTAGCCCACACCTCTCAACTAATTCGCAATCACACCTACGTGTAGAAATTAATATTAATATGCATAACTAGACCACACCTTTCATCTAATTTGCAATCGCACCTATGTACGTGTTGAAATTAATATTCATATGCGTAAATCTTTTGATTAAAACTGCCACTCCAGCACTGGCCATACCAAACAGTACTTTTAGTTTTCCGAGTGAATTTATTTTGAAATTAAATAACTGTTAATTGTTTGGTCGACCCTAATAATACGAAATTAGCTTGCGACCACTAATTTACTGGGCACCCAAATTCGGTAATATATTTTGACTTAATTTCTTTATTTGCTACGAACGAATTATATTATCCCGAACACAAGCATTAAAAAAAGCACTCAGAACATACCGAAGCGCAATGGTGGCGCTTTGGCGGCCGTTTTTTGCCGAGCAAGTAAAAATTCTTTTAGTCTGTTTTCTTCTTTGTCCAATCTGCTCTGCGCTTGAAGCAAACCAATGATGGAACAGATAAGGACGTGCTAAATTTCGTAATCGCATGATGGCGGATTTCGCCAAATGATTACTATATATTACGGTGGGAGAGGGGTTAGCGATTTTATTACGTAATTTTTTATAGTGCAGAAATCACTGAAGTGGCAATAGTTTTAATTGTTTTGACGTACCATACTTGTAGTCTCGACTTAAAGCCATTGGGCTTACATTTTTTCAATTTCACTTAGATGAACGTTTAGATTAGAGAAGGTAGCTACCGTTTAAAGTAAGGGCTTTCCAATTTTTCAAATAAAATGGCAACAGTGACCTTTGACATCTTATTAGGAGTTTATAAGGGTATAGCTGTAAATCGACTGCCTTTGATCAAGTTCTAGCATTTTGCCTTGTAAATAACTAAGCTTTGCCTTGGGCCTAGGAAAATATATGTTTTGACTTTTCCTGAAAATCCCATACCCAAACAACAGTAGCGGCCTGTGCAGGCAGGGCTCTAATGATAACTTTAACTTTATACAACGCACATGTACACCAGATACAATCCAGTAATAACCCAGATGGGCCACAATGATCACCAGAATACCTTTTAAATATGCGTTTTTGAATGTATATTTTTCAAAATTTTCTCGCCCTTGTCTGTCAGAATTCCAACCAGGCCTCCATAAACTACTGAAACTGTTAATTTCAAGCTAAGCTAAGAATGCCTTTCAAATGCGTTTTTGAAGGCTAATTTCTCAAAATTCCCCTATGAGACAAAAGTGACGTCATCATTGGTCGAACCCCCTCCCCCTTGTGATCGGTTGTCATCATTTGGCAAACCCCTTCCCCCCTAACCGATGACGTCATCTTTGCACAGCCCCCTATACAATGTACAGTAGTGCTTTATGTTACTCTCATTTTTGACACTGCCAAATTTTCACCATCACTGAAAGTAAAAATGCGCGAAATTTTTACCGGTTGGGATAGAAACCTGACCTCCTCAGAGTCTTCTTAAGTCCATGTTTAGATTTGTTAACGTGCAAAATTTGGGGAAAATCCTGTTAAGGATTTGTGAGATATGTACCAGGACTGTTGGGTCGGTTTTTTCGTTTTTTTTTTCGGAAAGAAACCGGCTTTTTTCATAGCGGCTCGGACAAAAACTATAATGCGGAAAAAACTCAAGCAAGTTTTTAAAGGAAATAGGCACAATAACTGGTTAAATTCGCTTCAAATGCTTTGAATTCACGTTACTAGAAGCCTTAGGGACCGTCCATAAACGACGTCGTTCCAAAATCCCGATTTTTCGGACCCCCCTCCCCCCAAAATCGCCTTGCGTCGTTTCTGGGGACCCCCTCCCCCTAGGCGACGTCGTTTTACGTTTACCCCCCCCCCCCCCCGATAAAAGTGCAGCACATGCAGTGCTGTCATTTTTCTTGTTGCCATACTGTACAATGAATTGAATAGATCCCTTCTACCACTCTGGGAAGCTTTTTTGAATGTAGAAATCTTTGACAGAATGTACATAAATCGAAAATAATGCAATCAAAGTTGACTAAAATTCCGAAAAAAGCGACGTCGGTTTTTTGCTAACCCCTCCCCTCCTGGTGCGCCGTCTATAGGTTTAGGTTTATTACAACGCACATGAACACCGGACAGACCAGTAAAGAACCCGTAAAGGGCCACATGCGAGGCAATCACCGGGGTCGAACCCCTACTATGTGTCTAACGCTGGGTGCATGGCAGGCTCAGTTGCTACCACTACACCACAGACGCAGACAAGTCTATAGTAGAATTTCAGCCGACCCCTCCCTCCTCTGGAACGACGTCGTTTGTTTATGCACAGCCCCTATGTATGTAGAGTTTTCATACTAGCAAATCGACAAGCAACAAAACTTCAGTCTGCTACAACAGCGCAATCCCAGAGTCAATTTTCTTCAGCTGCGACCGGTTTCTCGTCCTCCTCCTCCTTCTAGTGTAGCCTTGATGGTTGTGCACCAGGGGCGCTGACGAGGACCTATTCAGCCCGGTCACAGGCGAGCAGAGCTCACCTTTTGGCACTCTGACACTAAGAGCGCGTTTCCTAACCGAATCGCGGTCCGATTTTTTGATCGAGAACCGCACCAAACTGACCGAGGGACTGGCCTGCACCGAAGAGTACAACTTGCGGGCCCGTTTTTCGTCCGACAGCTTGACCAGACGCCAGCGATATCTGGACGGCGAGAGTAGAAAGGCCGCCAGAGTGGTGAAGGTGCGCCGGTAGCGCGTGGAAAAGTTGTAGTAGAAGACAAAGGGGGTAGCCGAGGTGGACAGCACCAAGATGTTGCTGAGGTCGATCAGCGGTGAGGTGATGACAGCTGGCCAAATGGACGGCAAAGTCAGTTTCACCAGGCGAAAGAGCAATGAAGGAACGTAGCACAGAACGTAACCTAAACGCTAATTTAATTAGTAATTTCTGCTCTCGAACAAGTGAAAAGAGGAAGCGGTTACCACCTCTAGGCAAAAAGGCCAATCTTCCTACTGTGAGACAGTTTACGCCCTCCCGACCAGAAAATACAGGGTCCCCGTTGGAAAATCCCAGCAGACTTGTTTTCCAGTTAAAAGACAATGGTCATAGCTTAATTGACCAATGTTGTTAACGCACAAGTAAATGTTTTTAAAAGTGAGAAACAGCTGTCTATCCTGAAAAACAAAGACAGAAGTACATATAATTGACATTTCCGGTGCTGGTATTTTAGACAAATCGGTGTTATTAGAAGCCGTTTTTGTCATTAAATGCTTGTTTTAGTACTTAAACGCAATTTACCAGCTTCAAAATGGAGATTTTTAGCCCCATTACTGAATGAAACGTGCTAAAAACGCATTTACATGGGTTTGGAGCTTTCAGAAAATTTTGCACCCCGTCCCCTCCATGGGAAACCCCCTGTAGCTGGAGCCCCACCTAGCAGGTAAACCCTCTCACCGCCCTCCTCGACCCGATGGTGATGGGCAGGTATGAATAAACGGAGGCTGAGGGGGGTTGAGCCCCTCCGACTCTGACCTACCCCTCTGTCTGAGGCCGACACTGCCCACCAGGAAGTTTTGGAAGTTGTTGTACATATAATCTTAGTTTAAGTCTGCCTTGATCTTGATAAGTACATGAGTTCAGCACGATTTTAACCAAAACTAAGCCAAAACCTTGATTTTTGCCCAAAACCGAACTTTTTGGCTTACCTCAACCCTCATCAGCCGCCGCAACCACCCTCAGAGCATCTCAGAATTTGAAAATTCACCACCCGCTCACTCAGCCGAAATGCTAGCCCATGTGTGTCCTGTCTACTGGCGACCAGTGAGTGAGGGGTCTATCCTATCCGGCAAGAGGCAACCCCAGACAGTAAGATGGGCTCATGTGCAAAGTAATGATGAGATAGGCAAAAAAGCAGCTTACACGCTGTGACCAACAATATCATTTTGGTAGTTTTTCCCTCAGCCAATCGTTTAGCGCTCATCATGTTGCGTCTTTTGCGACTGGCGCGCTGTATCTCCAAGACGGTCTGCGTGGTGTAGCAAATAATCACACCAAACGGAATCAGGTACATGCAGAGCAGGTGTGAGACGATGATATACTGTAGACTGTTGTGCGTTGTTCTGTTATGTGAAGGTCTGTTCACATAGTCGGCTCCGCTCTGGCTGCTGCTGTCGATTCGCAACCAACTGTAGACGATTGAAAGAAGGCTGACTGTCAGGCAGACCACCACTGTGCGAGTCCTGAAATTGCTTTGAAAGCTTGTTGACTAGAGCAGCAGATTTTCTAGCTGACTGGCTTTGTAGAAGCTTCGCCGAAAACATCATTATGAGTAGATCAAGTGTAAGTCACTCTGCGATCTGCTTTAGAATCTGCTTAAACGAGCTATGCTACGATTGCGTCAGTAGTGTGATGACCGCAACAGAAATGTCAAAACATATCGCCTCCCACGCTTGATAGAAGGCTGAGCCTACAGTACAAAAAATGCTGCTAAAACAGTTGTTTGTGACTGAAACGAGAAAGCGTCCACGTTTGGACCTAATGATTGGCATGAAATTGATTCAGTACTTCAGTACTTCACTTCAGTTAAATTAGCAATAATTTCCACAGTTAAATTCTGTTAAAAATCCTCCTTGTACAGTCAGTTATTTTTCAAATTTAAATACTGGCATCCCGAAGAATATGTAATTTTCTGCTGTGTATCCCTTTTGGGACGACTCCACGCCATATGGCGTGTGAAAATTTTGCGCGGTATTGGAGCACTGTCCCGATTAGGAACAATTTCCTAATTCAATATCGGAACTGCTACCGGATTAGCTTTTCCAATCCTCTCTGGGGGTGTAAGATTGTAATCGGCGCGATTAAATTAAATTAAAATCTGTTCTTTAAATCTTTAGCCGATTAGGATCTGGTCATTTTTTATTTCGGGCGCGCCTGAATACAATAGCGGTCTAATTCGAACCTAACATCAAATCGGAACAGCGTCATTTAAGCGGTTTCAGTCCATAGTCATTTCTATTCCTCCCACCGAGCTTGGATTACAAATTTCTAATTGTCAAAAAATCAAATTTCGTCAAAAAATCAAATTAATTAGGCCAATGGTCTGCTTGAAGGGGATGTATGGCAGGCAGAGACTTAAAAATGCGGCATTTCATCAGAAATTGGATATGTATTTTCAAATATGTATTTTATATACATAGTTGCCTCAAAATACATATAGATACTGAGCAATACATAAACATATGTATTCCAGAAAACGACCATATCCTAATCGGCTCCAGATTTGAAGAACTCGGCTAATCGCGCCGATTACAATCTTACGCCCCCAGAGAGGATTGGAAAAGCTAATCCAGTAGCTGTTCCGATATTGACTTACGAGATTGTTCCTAATCGGGACAGTGCTCCAATACATATCGCGCTAATTTTCATACTCCATATGGCGTGGAGTCGTCCCCAAAGGGGTATAAATAAGATAGACAGATGAGGGTGATACTTTATTCGTTTTTCTCCCATTGTTGCCCAATTTTTACTTCCTACCTACCTATGCATGTGATGGTTAGTTTCGATGGTAATTGCTTTATGTTTCTGTGTTTTTTTGATCTGATGCAGTTAACAAAACATACTGTAAGTTTCTCCTGTGATTAACTACCATACTGCACCAACAGTAAAGTTTTTGTGAAAGAAAATTCCATTTTGAGCAAGCAGAAAGCAGACCTGGAGCTGAGAAAGGACATGGAGAACGGTCTACAGACGGCCGACCAGCGCTCCAGCGTGATCACCACCATCAGCCAGACCGATGCGTAGTGGAAACTCATCTGCACCGGGCTTGCCATCTGTCTCAGCCATCTGTACATACTGACCATCCACCCCCACTGCCAACAGGGACACAATTCGAGCAAGAGACCGATGGAGAGCTGGGGACAAGCCAGCAGCAGAAAGCCTAGGTCGGTTAGACTCAGCACAGCCAACATGATATTGATGGAGTGTTGGCGGAGATGCGGTCGTAGAAAGACCAGGATGGACATTCCATTGCCGAACAGACCGATCGCGCCCAGCACCAGGATCAGTCCCAGGCTGGAGAAGGTGAAGGTGCCATGGAGACGGTTCTGCCAACGCAGACATGTCAGCGGTCGACTGCAGTTCATCGCTGCTGAGCTGAGTGAGTTAGAGGCCTAGCTGAGCTGAGCCACTAATTACAGGTTTAGAAGTATTGGTGACTGAGGCGTTATTAACTTGGCCGGTTTTTACTCGATTAAATTCCACTACACCTAATGAATACTGTTGTTTGTGTCCGATCCGATCCGATCTGGCGGGGGGCCGTACGATGTACAGCCCTACGATCAGACCTGCACGGTCCATTTCGTTGCTCCTGATATCGTCATCTCGGACGTTTGCCCTTCTTTCACTGCCAAGCCACTCAAGCCATGCTGTTGGGCACCAGGTACTAAGAGAGTGCCCAGCGTGGTGACGTCATGGTGCCGACAGCTCCCAACGGCCGCCCGGCCAAGTGGCCAAACCGGTATTGGCCTTCTTGCTGGTTTCTCAGACGGCTCCTGACGTCGTTGATCTTCCTCCAACGCGGCATGCTTTTTGGAGCGGCTTTCGGTGCAACGGCAGATCCAGTTGGCATTTTACCTACTCGCTGTAACCAGTTTTCGGTGGCCTGGGTGGAGCTTTATGCCGACGACCAACTCTTTGCAGCAAGAAACTTGCCGCGCCGAGAGGATGAACCACTACAACCGCTAGGGATGCAGGGGCCGCCGTGACTCTGAGGCAGCGAGCTACCCACTGAGCCAACGACGCGGCCTGTTGTTTGTGTATACACATACACATTTACATACACAAAAATACACATTGTTTTTTCAATGTGTATACACATACACATATGTACACATACACATTGAAAATTCGGATACACATTACCATACACAAACAGTGCTCGAAATGTGTATTTTTGTGTATGTGTATTTGATCAGCTAAAGTCGATAAAATTTCGAACTGAATCGTAAAATTTCGATGTTTTTGCTGCAGTAATAAACAGCAGATATGCTCATAAAGCCATCAAATGGCCTAAGTAACTCGATTTCAAAGATATCCAAGGTTTCAAGCAGCAGACATTGAGAGATTTGATTTTCCTAGCATTTCTGTCTCAAAATCTACCAAAAAATTTGCATTTTCAGTACAATACACATACACAAATATACACAAAAATACACATTGTTTCGTTGAATGTGTATACATAAATTACCATAGCTGGTGCCAGAAAAAAAATGTAAATTAAATAAATTAATTAAATTATCATTTACCTTCAAATGTGTATACACATACACATACATACACAAACGGAAAATCCAATACCAAACAACAGTACTAATGAAACGGACTTTATAGCTAGCGACGCAAACACGCAACACAAACAAACACAGTAAATGGATACAGAAAACACTCACACCACACTAAACAATGACAATCTTTCGTCACTCTCCTTAACCGACGTGGAGTGGGCCTCTTCTGTTCCTGACGGCTGTTGGAAACTGAGTGTAGACTTCAGCTGTCTCTTCCTTCTCCTCCGATTCTTCATCTCCGATAATTTTCTCTGCTCTGACACATTGGGCAAGCTAAAAAAGCATTAGACCTGCGAAACGAACTCTATCAAAGACAGGCAGATGACGGAGAAAACTTGTTCATAGGTAGACTATTCTGGATTTCTGCTAGTGTTGTTATGACTAGTAGTCAAAGTCAAAGTCATAGTTAATACCTTTGTGATATCGCAGTCAAACGGACAGGTAGTCAAAGTCTAAGTTTGACTACCTTCGTTGCCATAAATACGTAGTCAAACGAAGACCAGGTAGTCAAACCATTTGACTATGACTACATTTTGTTATAACAGGCAAGCTTTTCAGGCGTATTACCACTTTGGGGCCGTCCATAAAAGACGTCGTCCAAAATACCGATTTTTCGGACCCCCTCCGCTTAAAAACGCCTTGTGTCGTTTCTTGGGACCCCTCCCCTCAGCCGGCGTCGGTTTCCATTTACTCCCTCCCGATTAAAGTACAGTACATGCAGTACTGTCATGTTTTCTGGTTGCCATACTGCGTAATCAATTGAATAAATCCCTACAAACCACTCTGGGAACCTTTTCTATATTTAGAACCTTTGCCAGAATGTACAATAATTGAAAATAACACAATCAAAGTTCCTAAAAATTCTGAAAAATGCGACGGCGTTTTAGGTACTCCTCCCCGTCCTGGTGCGTCGTCTATCGTCGCATTTCAGCCGACCCCATTTCCCCCCCCCTCTGGAACGACGTCGTTTATGGAAGGCCCTTTTTCGCTGTTCGCAACAAAATATTTGACAACTTTAATGCATTTTAAGCACTAAAGAACAACAAACAACCTTTTTTGTAAATTCTGAAAACAATGAGTCAATCGGTCAGTGAATCTCTACTTGATTCAAGTTCCACGGGTCCAAGATTAATATTATGACATACCGTGTTTATTCCAATAAGCCGGGTGCGTCTTATTTATTTTGGAGTGCCTTTGACACGTGCTTATTGGAGGGAGCGGCTAATTTATTTCGGACGACTATTTGTACAACTACAACAAAAATTAATAAAAAATCTTCTTCTGGGCTACCAATTGAAAAACATGATCTGGGGCTGCACGCACAGTACAAGAGGCAAGGACCGTGACCGTTTTAGATAGATTTGAAAAAATGCAGCGAAACGCAATTTTACCATAAAAAGGTGTCATTGACGCCTGTAGGTCTTGTCCTGATTCCAATAAGCCGGGCGCTGGAGGCTGATTCCAATAAGAATTCAGAATGCTCTAGAGACGTGGCTTATTGGAGGCCGCGGCTTATTGGAATAGTTGGCTTATTGGAATAAACACGCTATGTACACTTTTTGGTTAAAGAAACAACAAGAATTGGCTTAAAATACAAAGGGCGCTTTATTCTATTTTACAGCGTTTTTGCAGAGCATGCTGTTTTTGGTTTACAATGAAAATTTTGTTAGGAAAAGAACAATTCTGCTAAAGGTTTTAGCGCCCAACCACTGTTTATTTCAAAACATGCTCAGTAACTCGACTCTGGCGGCTTATGGTACTGTGGATCAGGTATACCTGTACCTGTACCTGATTATCAGGTAGATTTGCAATACCCACCTGATACCTACCTGATACCTGATCGGGTACTTTCGAACTGTACCTACCTGATTTTGGGTATTTTTGGACTGAAACAGGTACAGGTATCAGGTACAAACAGAAGGCAACAAATGGTAGTTTACGACCGATTTGTTCATTAAAAAAGCGTGTAGGAAGGCTAATTTTTCAAAATTTTCTCGCCCTGCTTGGGCCGTTGCCCAACCAGGCTTCCTCAGACTACAATACATCCTAATGTCTGCTAATACTATACTCTGAATGCTTTCTAAAGCGTTTTTTAAGCTAACTTTTGTAAAAATTTTCTTGCCCTGATTGGGCCATGGCCCAAAGCCCAACCAGAGATCCAAAAATTTTATACTTCCTTTTTGCAAAATCCTGAGTAGGCCAATGAATAAAGGCGAAGACAAATAGGGACACATTCTATGGGTAAATTATGAGAAGCCTTATACTATAAGTAGCAAAGATAAACCACCAGAGATACATGTACAAAGCGATTTCACACCCCTGTGATATTTTAAGAGTGGGTTTTTAGCACTTTGTGCAGTTCCATAACGAGAAAATCATAAGATGACTGGACTAGTCTGAATTTAGCTGACTTTTGAGACTAAATTGGTAGTCTGGGTGATTTTTCAGCTAAAATCCGGATTTTAACTTTTTATGAGCAAATACCTAATACCTAATACCTGATACCTGTATTTTTGCGAATACCTACCTATACCTGATACCTGATTGGGTATTTTTGAAATACCTGTACCTGATACCTGATATTAGATACTTTTCCAATACCTGCCCACAATAGCTTATGGTTTAGGAATGGCATGCAAACTCCAGGTGGAAGCGTGTAACACGAATAACTTTCAAACAAACTGGCAATGTCCACTGTCAGTCAATTCGTACCATGATCTGTCTGTATGTGCTAAGCTGCCTCTGTATGCTAAGCTGCTACTAGCCCTATGTAGTACTGACTCATTGATTTTCGGACATTTGTCAATTGTACGAATAGCATCAGCAACAGGTGGGTTGGTCAATCAATCTCTGCTGATTCTTTTTGGTAACACATAGTTCGGCAGGCAACACTCTTGATCAATTATAGATAAATAAGGAATTTTATATCAGTCCTTTGTAAAGCCATGAGTTGGCTGGATATACAGGGTGTGCCAAAAAAAACAACCCAGCAGATTTTTCGCTGTAGAAACCGCAAATTTCAACCGATTTGAACGAATCCATTTTTAATTGAAAGATAAATAAATTCTTAAAAGATTGCTGAAATTTTAATTAATGTACTCTGCTCAGTTCCTGAGATATTGGCTCTCATAATCAAAACAGTGATTTTGGCAGTGAACAAGAGGGATTTTTATATTATTCTGCACTTCGTAATAAAACGGATTCCTTTCCTGCTACTGCTAAGGGCTCTTGGAGGCTTTACAGGTGACACAGAAACTCGGTTTACTTCAACACTAAAATATCATTAGCCCCATCAGTAGGAATCCGCTTTATTATGAAATGCAACGGAATCGCTCTTGCTCCTTGCCAAAATCTGTTTCGACTTAGAAGGCAAGAACTAAATTGTGAATCTCAACAAAAATTGCACCAATCTTTGAAGAATTTATCAGTCTTTCATTCAAAAAAGGTTCATTCAAATCGGTTCAGATTCATGGTTGCAAAAGTAAAAAATCTGCTGGCTTGTTCTTTATCACTCTTGTTCATGGCCAAAATCTGTTTTGACTTTGAGGACAAATATCTCAGGAACTAAGCAGGCTATCTTAATAAACGGTACATCAATCTTTCAGGAATTTATTTATCTTTCATTTAAAAAAGGATTCATTCAAATCGGTCGAGATTTGCGGTTGCTACAGCAAAAATCTGCTGGGTTGTTTTTTTTGGCGGATCCTGCATATTTCTAGCCTGAAAATTACTGTTTTTCCTTAAAACCTGATCATCATTACTATCCGGTATTCTGAAAACTATTCGCTATCCGGTATCCGGTACTGTTCTCTGCGGTTGCATCTCTATAGATTAGTGTGAAAGTGAGAAAAGCAAAACTTTTTCAATCGACGCACATGTACTGTACATAAAGAGGTTTGCTCTGCTGGGTTTTTTTTCGGCACACCATGTATTTGCTGTCCCTTCTGCTGCTATTCGACATTCTGACAAGTCCCATTCATCAATGATCATTTATTGTATTTGGATCTCCGTCTCCTGCTCGTAACAGGCAAGTCTTTGGACAGCTTGTGGGGCAGATTCGGCAGGTCAGACAGAAATAAATTTTGCAAGATGAGGTGGAACAGCAAAGGCGAGCTGAAAATAATACTAAGCATGAAAATCTATCTAACATAACCGTCTTACAAAGAGCACACGCGGTACTAATGGAGACAGCCCGCTAGCAGCTCACAGCCGATTAGGTACGAATTTGCCGCGGAAATTTGAACGGCCATATCTCGGGAAGCAGACCTCCTAGCGAAAAATTGAAGTCATTTTTGGAATCAGTGGGGAAAAGTACATCCGGTGAGCTGGTCGGAAATAAAATTTTGGGCCTGGATAAAAATAGTGATTTTTGCTGCACTGCCAAAATTGCACTTTTTATGTAGTAGTGATTTTTAACTGCATATAACTCACGAACCGGAGGTCACCAGGGGTACTGTTGTTTGTGTATACACATACACATTTACCATACACAAAAATACACATTGTTTTTTTATTGACACATACACAATGAAAATTCTGATACACATTACAATACACTAAAAACAGTACGCAAAATGTTTATTTTTGTGTATGTGTATTTGATCAGCAAAAGTCAATAAAATTTCGAACAGAAGCGTAAAATTTCTATGTTTTTGCTGCAGTAATAAACAGTAGATATCCTCATAAATCCTTCAAATGGCTTAAGCAACCCGATTTCAAAGCTATCCAATGTTTCAAGCAGCAGACATTGAGAGATTTGATTTTCCTAGCATTTCTGACTGAAAACTACCAAACAATTTGCATTTTCAGTACAATACACATACACAAAAATACACAAAAATACACATTGTTTTGTTGAATGTGCATACACAAATTACCATACACATTCGAAGGTAAATGTGCATACACATACACATACACATGCACAAACGGAAAACCCGATACCAAACAACAGTACCAGGGGGCATTGATTTTCGGAAATTTGGACTTGAATATCTCCCGATCTAGGCCGAGTCTGGCCAAACGGAGCTCATATTCGTAATCAGGGCATCAAACTGCATCAGATAGATTACTTTAGTTTTAATTTTGAGCAAACAAAATTTTTCCGGAAACCTTTGAGGGGGCCAAACCCCGCGACACCCCTTGGATTTTGACCAGTTTGTGTGAATTATGTTTGGCCAGTTATGGGCTAACTTTAAAGAAACTTCCAGGTGGCCCACGCTTCTGTGGCTGGAGTTATGGGCGAATATTTGGTAATATGGATTCGGACCCCCGGACCCCCACCGAATTCGGACCCCCAGACTGGTACGGAAACAACGGTTTGTGGATTCGGAACCCCACCCCGGGACCGTAGTTTATAATATTCCCGAAATTTTGTTTGCAAATTTCCGCTGATAAGTCCCAAAATCCCTTGAGAAATTTTAAATCCCCTGACCGAATCCGAATCCTGATTATTGGGGGAATTGAAATGCCGTTGTTGAACACATTAACCGAGACTACATTGTATCTCTTTCGCTCGAAAGGAGCATCACATTGGTTCCACAGTACAGTAGTATATTCGTACGCGCTACTGTTGCTAAGTAAATTATAATTGTAATTTTAATTATACTTTTTAGAAATTTACTAATACAAGTAAATTATAGTTTGAATGATATTAAAAGTGAATTTTTGCCTTAAGTAAATTATAAGTATAATTTCAATTAATTATTTTAGAAATTTACTAATACAAGTAAATTATAATTAAATTATATTTCAAATTAATTTACTTAGAAACAGTAGTACGCGCGCATGTACATAGGTAGACCAATAATAACGAAGTATTTAAAAAGATTTATCGTACTTACGCTACACAAGGAAATATGTAATCACACCATACGGCAATATCGAATCAAGTATATAGTGCCTGAACAGAGTTGCGTCAGTACTCCAATCTACCAGAGAGAATTTGCGACCAGACGCACTAGCACAGATCATACACTAAAACAGAAGAAGTAAAGTGAAAATCGGTACCGGAAGATCAGAAGAGATCATACACTAAAATAGAAGAAATATAGTGAAAATTGGTACTGGAAGATACTGTTATTTTACTAGTGGATTTTTATTTTACTATTTACTAAATTTACTACAGATTCAGGTGTTAAATTTAATTTTTATTTTTGTTTTACTACCAAGCAGCTCTGATTTTACTAATTTTTATTTTACTAATAATTTTACACATTTTACTACTATTTCACTACGATTTTACTAGTCATTAGAGGCAATATTGCATCAATGAAACCAAGATCTTATGAATAATTAATGTTGGTGCTAAATAGTTGCTAAATTTGATCATGATATGTGGTTCTTAAGAACTTCAGAAACAAAACTGTGCGAAATTCGACTAAGAAAAGTGCGCCCACACATCTTTTATTGCAAAATTGATCAAGAATTTGGCTGAAATTCACCAAAAACTAGTAAAATAGTAGTAAAATTTTCATTTTACTATTAATGGTCTTTGTTAATTTAATTTAATTTTTACTTTACTATTGGCTCTTAATTTTACTTTTTACTATTATTTTACTACTAGTAAAATACCACTAGTATTACTAATTTTTGTTTTACTATACCATAGTAAAATAACAGTACTGGAAGAAACTTGAATTGCAGCTTGAAACTGAGGCCTTAAGTTAGGGTGTTCGGTGGATGGGGGGAATGGTCCGCGTACCGAGGTGTCCAAATGTGCCCCATATAATTTTCCAAATAAAATTTCGTGAAATTTAAACTACGGCCTAGGTGTGGTTCCGAATCTTAAGAACCATTTTTCCGTACCAGGCTGGGGGTCCGAATTCGGTGGGGGTCCGGGGGTCCGGGGATCGGAATCCATATTACCGAATATTTGCAAAAAATGGAGGTTGAATTTTCGCTATTTTTGGTACATTTCGGAAAATAACTCCTAACCAGGCACGATACGGAAAAATGTAGTGGGGGATTTAAAGTATTTTGAAATGGCTATCGATTGGTGCGCATATGAAAGCTGTCGATTTAGAAATGCGCAAACGGCACACGTTTGAATTTGGGTTGTTAGAGGAAAAAAACTGGCAATTTTGCGAGAGTGAAAAGAGTTTCGTACAACGCACCCCTGCGCTCTCGCAACTTACGAGACTGGTCGCAACTCAAGTTGCAAGACTCGCGGCCACTTGCGATTTCGCAACTTGCGAGAGGTTTATGCAACCGGGCCAGTGTTTCTTATTTTTTGTGGATTTTTTCTTCTTACTCCACCGGAAAGGGGTGTACCAGACCCGCACCCCTGTGTACAAAACTAATACATTCTGTATCACTAAAAGTGACAAATTTCAACTGAATCACAAACATTTATCTTAGATAAGAACAGAGAAATTGAACTACTGGAGAGTGCTGCATAGGGGCTGTGCAAAAATGACGTCATCGGTTAGGGGGGAGGGGGGTTTGCCAAATGATGACAACCGATGACAAGGGGGGAGGGGGGTTCGGCCAAAGATGACGTCACTTTTGCCTCATAGGGAAATTTTGAGAAATAAGCCTTCAAAAACGCATTTGAAAGGCATTCTTAGGTTAAAATTAACAGTTTTAGTAGTATGAGGAGGCCTGGTTGGATTCTGACCAACAAGTGCGAGAAAATTTTGAAAAATTAACTTTAAAAAACGCATTTAAAACGTATTCTTGTCCTCATTAGAGCCCTGCATAGGCGCTCGGTAGAGAATTTTGGCTTGGTTGTTCCGGTTGGAGCCTGCCTGGGATGGATAGAGTTACTTTTTAAAATCTAGGTTGTACTTTTAGCCAAAACAAGCTTTTCTTTAAATCACTTTTATGTTTAGATTTGTTGCGTCATTAGAAATGTTTCTTTTGTACGTACTGTACGTAGTACTCGCACAAGTGATTTTCCAAGATATTTCGGCGATTTTACCTCTCCCAGAACGGGTCGGGCCGTCCGGCGCCAAATGTCAACCGGGCGGAGTCGAAATTTGATATTCCAGGCCAGGCTGTGAAAAGAGGCACCCCGTGCAGGGCTCTAATTTTGACACATTTTGTAATGAATTTTTTCGTTTTCTCTTATTTTGACACATCTTTTTCTTAGTTCCTTCACCAGAAAGGATAATAACCGCGTCGTCCATGGCTTTTTCACTGAATTGTGATAAATTAGTAGGTTTTCGAATTTTTTACTTTGATTTTCTTAAAAATAACCGGAAATCTTCTTACAACAAACTGTTTCTAAATACGGGAAAATTTTATCTCTCCCGAAACGGGCCAGGCCGTCCGGCGGCAAAATGTCATTTGGGCGGACTCGAAATTTGATATTCCAGGCCAGGCCGTGAAAAGAGGCACCATGCACAGGAGGGCTCTATCTAGATACCTTTAGTAAAGTTTTTCTTATTTTTAACAGGTTTTTTCTTTCTACCTGCACCAAAAAGGTGTACGTATACTTACCTTACTTGGATACCTTACTGTTTTCAATACATGTAGTTCATATTAACTGTGTCGATGGCTTTTTCACTGAATTGTGATAAATTAGCAGATTTTCAAATTTTTTTCTATGATTTTCTTAAAAATAACGGGAAGTCTTCTTAAAACAAACTGTTTCTAAATACGGGAAAATCTAGAGGAATTTAGAAGAATAATTAGTAGAAGAATCTAAGAACTACTGTCCCAAAATTTGCTCATTTTAATGCAGAAATTTTTGCAAATTCGGGGGGGGGGGGGGTGGAAAAAAGTGACGTCATTTTTTTCGATTTTAGAGGGGGGTTTGGAAAATGATGACAACCGATGACAAGGGGGGACGGGGGTCGAAAAATGGCCAAAAATCGATGACGTCATTTTTGCACGGCCCCATAGGGTACCCCTCCAGATAGCGTACCCGGGGTACACTAACTGGCACGTAATGCCGGATTGTGTACCCGTGGTACACTATTTGGAGACAGGTTTTATGTCATGGGTGTCCGAAGTTCCAACATTACGGTAGCTTTAAAGCATGTCTTATGAATATTTTTGCAGATTTTCGATCGGTTTTACTGACACAAACCTCACAAGAATGAAAGCTTTGACCAACCACTCTCATTTGCATGGCAGAAACAGTAATCTGGATTGGAGAATTGCATGTTTGCTCAGAATTCGTGAAAACAAGCAGTTTAACATGATTTGGCTGAGTGCCAGTTAGTGTACCGGGTACACTAACAGGATCTCATTTTTGTTGCGGAAAATGCTAAGTGCTGGTTAGTGTACCCGGGTACCCAATGCAGCACTCTCCGGTAATTACTGGTGTACTACGTACGTACTTAGAAAAGCGGTCAGTACAAGACATCCTTAACCTTTACATTGTAGTTTATTAACGCAAAAACGGCTTTCTATACATGTATCTACTGTAATCATTGGTCAAACTTTTCGATTTTATTCAGGTCAGTTTTTCAGTTCAACCGCGATTTTTATACACTAGA